>JBAMIG010000005.1:7370686-7404570 GCA_037177335.1 Kiunga ballochi
AATGCACTGTCTGTGGTTTCATTCTTTCTCTCTTCCATTGATCTTGGTGTGTTTAATGTCACATATGCATGTTAGCATTTTTCTTTTTCTCCTCCTGAATAAACCATGAGCGTCCTCATTACTCTTTTTTTAAATGAAATTTAAAGATTTACAAGCTCCTTGAAGATAGTTTTCCTGCTCAGCTTTGGCTTGATTTGTTTTGACTAAGTTTGGCTGCTTTAGTGTGACATCCAGGGATATTTTTTTCCAAGTTGCATACTGGAGCTCAAAGTGTAGAGACTGTACTGGTTTTCCATCTCTTCTTTTCTTCTCCTGCTTTGGGTAATTATCTTGCTGCATGATGAACCCTTCACAACCTGGCCTGTCTTCCTTTGTTACTTCCTTCTGTGTGAGCATTCTGATAGGATTATTCAGCTCTCCCTCCTTCAGTTCAACATTGTGCTATTAATGCATGAGAGGGTTTGGTTTGTTCCAGCACTGTCTTTGTGCACACAGAGGTGATAGTAAACAAAAGGATTTATTTGTTCAAACTTCCACTGGTGCGGGGAAGCTTTTCTTCTGTCAGTCTCTGGTTACTTTAGAAGGAGTGTTTTGTATTAATGTAACATTTGTCACATTGTGTGACCAACATGTTTACCCTGCTGTGGAGAAACTGTATCATGTGGAATAAATTGTTGATGTTACTATATACACACACACACACACTGTCTTGTTAACAAATGTTTGTAGAAGATTACAACTTGAAGCTGATCGGATAGGAATCAGCTTTAAGACAACAGGAATGCAGACCACAGGTTGCTCTCTCCACAGGTGTTAGTTCCAATTCTACAATATCACAAGGAGTAGAGATGTTTTATGTTCATATTCTATGGACCTAACACAAAGAAAAAAACGTCCAAGTTTGTACTTGTAGATTAAGTCTGGTTATATTGGGTTGCATGGTGGCATAAGTGGTTATCACTGTCGCCTCACAGCAAGAAGGTTGCTGGTATAAGTCATGGCTGGGGGAGGTCTGAACAGCGGCCTTTCTGTGTGGAGTTTGCATGTTCTCCCCGTGTTAGCGTGGGTTTTCTCCGGGTACTCCAGCTTCTTCCTATGGTCCAAAGACATGCACTTTGGGGATAGGCTGATTGGAGACTCTACATTGCCCATAGGAGTGAGTGTGTGAGTGCATGGTTGTTTGTGTATGGGTGTTGGCCCTGTGATGGAGTGGCGACCTGTCCAGGGTGTACCCCACTTCTCGCCCATGGACAGCTGGGATTGGCTCCAGCCCCCCTGCGACCTCGTTCATGGAATAAGTGGTAGAAAATGGATGGATGGATGGATGGATGGATTGGCCCTCTGATGGACTGGCAATCTGTCCAGGGTGTACCCTGCCTCTTCCCTGATGTCAACTAAGGTTGCCTCCTTCTTACGAACCAGTTCAGGAAGTAAGCGGTAGTTAATAGAAGTTGTGATAAGCTGAGATAAACATTTATTGTGAAGAAAAAAGTAGTTAGCAAAATTTTGTTTTCAGCTTTCTCAGAAGAAGCTGTATGGGTGAATTTTGCCCTCATTTTCTACTGCTATCTGATTGAGTTGTGACTTAACAAACTGTCCAATTAGAGAACAGCTAGCTTCTTGTTCTTATGTACCACTGCAGGCTCTTGGCTCTTGACTCAGGCTCTATGGGCTTTTAAAGAGGAGTTGTGTGAATGAATCAAAGTGAATATGATAAACATGAACTTCTATCAGAATTTTTCAGAACAACAGCAGCAAATGCTCTCTCATATCACCACCGTTCTTTCACCCGGCCACAATGAGCGGTCAATCTGCTTGTTTTCTTCCAACTAACCATGCTTGCAGTCATAATTCCAACCCTGTTCTGATTCCGGGGTAATGGCCCGCGTCCAGCTCTCCCCCTGACAGCAGCTCCCCCGGGCCGGAGGTTGCAAATTATCCAGCAGGTAACAGCGAGATGTGTCTGTCGAAAAATAGAATTATCAACTGGGCTCTGGTAAATCCCACTATCGTTCTACCCAGAGACACAACAGCGGCACTTGATTTTGAGAAGCTGGGGAGAAATATGGTGAACATTTCTTATTGCAGCAGTGGCTGGCCCAGCATCCAAGGGCCATTGAAATAGTAGCAGCAGCGCAGGAAGGCCAGCTGAAGGAGAGCGAGTCAAATGACCGCCAATAACAGCCTGGTAGTGGAGAAAGTAGTGGTTTGCAGAGAATCTGAGTTGTGGACTGAGTAGTATCTCTAATCACATTCATTTTACAGCTCCAGACTTGAATTTAATAACATAGTTCTGTTTGAAAATGTTACAAACTAGATCCCATTAATTTTGTAACTGAGGTTGTTTCATTAAGTGCCATTTATTGGACATTTAAAGGACAGTGAGCCGTCTGCTCTCTGAATCGACATTTTGATTAGTCACTACCAGGTACAGGTATAAAAATATATCCTTAAAAAGCTAATTTAACAGTGTTCAAGGGACTATACGACAGAGGAGGGGTACGTGTCTTTGCTACACAAATTACAATTTCCCCCTGTCCTGACAAATATTCCCCAAAAACATCAGTGGATTATCAGTAATCTTTATACAAAAGCAGCATGGTGTCTTTTTGGCATTGATTGATTGTTGGAAATAACTATATCTTCACTCTGATCAACATATCCCGAATAAGTTCCAATGGGGTGTGTCTGCAGTCTGTTACATCGTACAAAGCAAAGCTTGGTGATTGCTGGCCCTGAAGGTCTTTCACTCAATTTGGATTTTTGAGTTTTGAATACAAAGTTTAAAGTTTCTGGATTGCTTAAAAAGTTTTAGCCTGTAGAGTTCGAACTGACAGTGGTCATGACTCCGGTTTTCTAGAGCCACATAAAAAAAAACTAACACACAAGTTTAAAAGAGTGTAGGATTTATTAAAAACAGCGTCAATAAAACTTTCAGTAATAAAATACAAATAGTTACATGATAAACATGACTGGTGATCTCTTAGTTTTAAACCACATTAAACCAACATTTCAGCAAATTCAGAAATATAGAATCACGTGTGTCATTCAAAGCATCTCCAATGCAAACCCAGAGGCATCATTTCACATATGGCTTTTTAAAAAAAAAATCTCATAATTGTTACTTAGCATGACAGATAAAAGTTGTTTATAGTAGCACGAGGAAAAAATATTCCAGCAGTGCAATAAATCTTTGATATAAATAAATCTTAGCATAAATAATTCCTTGCGACTCTTTTCTATTAAGTTTAAACTTGCATACAAATTTAAAAAATGCACAATGGTGATTTCATTGTATCTATTTGAATATTTTTGTAAATTAAAAAAAAATATTAAAAGTTAGGATAAAATAAATATTGTCTGAAATAACCCAAATTTTAAATCATATTTTTCCAACAAAGGCTTGCTTCCTCCAAGGATGAGATGAACACAGACTAACAAGACATTTTTATTAAATGTAAATGGGGAAAAAAAGAAGAAAATAGGAAAGGTAATCCTTGGAAACTCACCTTCTCAGAAACAACAACCCACTTACTAGAAAGAAATGGATTCATGAAATATTAAAGTCGAGCGTTTCACAGAATCTCAGAGAAGAAGAATGATTTAGCCAGCAGGTAAAATAAAGCAGGCAATGAAAGGCAGGAATGAAGCAACAGCTTTATGTTCCAAAAGACATCTAGTCAGACAGATGAGGACAGAAAAAAAACACCATGTTGTTTTTTTTCTTATTATTTTAGATCACCCCTCAGCGTTGGTGAGAAGAAGCAACTGGTTAAGAGAAGTGAAGAGAAGGGAGGGGATGAAAAGTGAGTGTACAGAGCAGGTCAGAAAGGGAAGAGAGGGAGATCAGTCTCAGCCAGAATCTATTTCCCAGACCCAGAGTTCATTTCATCAATCAGCGCACAGATAAAGGCGCACACACCACGGCTTGGCTTGGACTCTTGCCAAGCTCACACTAATGTTCACCTCTCCCTTCCTTCCTCTCTTCCTGCATCAGTATAAATGGACTGTGCAATGCAGCTTTTCACGGCCTCTCGTCATCCATGTTTCAACTGGATCACTCTAGTGGTGAATTAAACTACTAACTTTCATGTCTTTTTTCATGGGAATTTTCCTTTCCGATTTATTTAGTGTCTATTTATTATCCTTATTAAAGATGGTGCAACAGTGAGCTAATAGCATCCAGATAACTGGCCCACATATCTTCAGTTTGCCTGTGCAGATCATGGTTAGTGTAGTGATGTGTTTTGTGGGTTCGCCACTCCCTCTTCACAGATTTTGTAGCTAAGATTGGACACATTTATTGCATAAGATTCAGCAGAATCAGTCTGAATTTCACTTAACTTCCGCCTAACTAAAATATGGGAGAAATAAGTTCCTCGTATGATGCATTGCTGGGAGGAAAAAAAACAGATAATCACACCTCTGAATTTGAGTTTGTTATGGCATGAACATACCCAGAGGTCTGCTAACTTATGCAGCTAAGACATGTATTTTCAGCCAAAGTTGAACCAGCCGCTATTTTAATCCACTTACCCTGAACTTTAACATTTCCATCCTAAGTAGATGAAACATGATTGTTTCACATTTTAAGTGCATAAAGATGTGAGAAAGTAAACACAGAACAAGTGCAAACCCTAAATAAACTCTGTTTTCCTTGATACATATTTAAGGTTGTCTTAATTGACTTGATGTGCGCTAGCATTTGTATAATTTTTTGTTCCTTTTTTGTGTTAATGACACTTTGTTTGCAGTTTGCAATAATAATTTTTGAGAGTTGACACAGTGATATTCCTTTCAGTAACGCTAACAAATGTCTGAAACCTTTTTCATCTTAAATATTTTCTGATGGAGGGGTAAATTTAATAGGATTTTTTATTGAACTGAAATGTCCCCATTGATTCTTTTTTTGGTCTGCATAAACAATTTGAGATGAAAGAAAAGCTGATGCAATCAAGTGACATTTAAAATCTACCATGTCACAGTTTACTATTTGGATAATATTTTCTATTATTCAGATATGAATGAGAGACACAGTTTATACTTCTTCCAATTAAAAAGAAGACAAAACCACATTTTGCTGGAAAGGTCAAACTTTGGAGAGGTTACATGTTAGGCAGCATCCATTTGCCATACCGCTTTATCTAATTCAGGATCACTGGTAGCTGGAGCCCATTCCAGCAATCAACAGGCAAGAGGCAGGGTACACCCTGGAGATGTCGCCAGTTAGGCAGCATCTAATACAAATAAAAAATAGGTTTCTAAGATTATAGAGGGAGGAAAAAAACTATTTGAGCATCCACATTGTTTAAAAGCATAAAAAAAAAATTCCATCCATATTAAAACCTTTGATGAACTCATTTTATAGCTTCATATTTATCAGACTGGCTTAAAAGATGTATGAAAAGGCTTTGTAAGGAAGTCTACTAAGATATATATATAAAAGAAAAAAAAAACATTTGTCATAATTTGAATATTAGAATATAAAACTCAAAAAGCACCAGAAAACCCATTTTGATTGCTGCTGTGCTGCTACTTGGTAACCAAATTAGAGTGGTAGCAAACAGCATTTTTCAGTTAGAATAACATTTATTTTTTATGGCAACAGTGAAAAATGTTTCAGACAGACTTGCGGTTGTGTTTTTTTTTTCTCCAGGATTTCTGTACCAAATTTGACTGCAGCAACATACCAAATCTGTTTTTGTGGTCCTCGTCTTTGGAACAGCCTGCTGTGAACCTCAAGGCTGAAGAATTGTTGATGTTTTTTTAAAAAGAGGTTCAAAAACTACTTTTTAACATATCTTTTAATGTAATTATTTTCTGTGTTTTTTTCATTTATTCATTTTAGTTATATTTTATTTCATTTTCTATACCGTTAATTCAATTCAGGGTCAGGGAAAGAGAATCCTATCCCAGTAATTAGCGTACAAGAGACAAGGTACACCCTGGACAGAATCGCTTGTCCATTGCAGGCAAACTCAAAAAGAGGAACAACCATTCACTTACTACTAGGGACAATTTAGTGTGACCCATTAACCTAACATGCATATCACTGGAAAGTGGAAGGAAGTCAGAGTAGCCTACCTGGAGAGAACCCCCAGTATACATGTGGAAAATATGCAAAATTAAAGCACAGAAAGGCAAATGCTTGGACCTCCCCTAGCTGTGTTAGACCATAGTCTCAACCACAACTCCACTGTGCAGAGTATTGGTTTGAGGAGGTATGTGTGAAAGTTCTAGTATATTTTAAATGCCTTGTTTTATTTTGTTTGCACTTTTGTACACTAAAATACATTTTGGTTGCTTCATAGCATGAAAAGGGCTTTATAAACAAAAATAAAATAGTTTAACTATGGAGATGAGTTGATTGGCTTTTCATCAAATTCAGGGAAGTGTCTTATCATTTATTCCTTTCCAGCTCTGCTGTTCTCTCGGGAAGAGGCAATGTTAGCCTTAAATATCCATATTAATAATTATGATAGATAAAGTTATGGTATGGTCATTGGCTGTGTCCAGTTAAGACACATTGAGTCAATATCAGTTGTGTTGATTTTAAACAATAAGCTGAAAAGCTATTTAAATTAAACTAATTGTGAATTCAGATTTAATACACATTTTGTACATGATGTGTTTACTCCCTGTTGTTTCTTCATTGCACTTCATTAACTCTCATCATACCCCTCAGGCATAGGCATGGGTGATTCTTCCATATTCTTGTCTTGTATAGATCTGTTTGGGTGGGGGGTGGGTTGTGTGACACCACCTCTGCAAGTCCGTCAAGCCTTACCCAGAACAACCATTATTGCATTGCTCTAAAAAGTGAGGAAAGAAAATGTTGAAGTGAGGAACAGGAGGGTGGAGGGAGGCACGTCTGTGCCTAAAGAGAAAGAGCTCCATAATTGAGAGCGAATCAACCTCTGCCTCTAGCTGAATGTCAAAAGGTGTGATTGGAGATTGGCTGCAGAATACGAATAATTACCTCAAAGTTGGTAGACTTCATGTGCGCATGCATCTGTTTCCGTGTGCACGGCCTGCAAAGTTGTGAATGTTGCTCTGTACTAGCAGTTGCAGAGCTGTGTTCTCATTCTTGCGTCAGATTTGCATTTTAAGTGTGGGCGGCTTACTCTGCACGGGTTGTTTTCAATGGGGAAATGCCAGTTGGTTCACTTGAGACCTTCTCTTGTGTTTAAACTATTCAAACCTTTATGTAAACCCAGATTTAACCATTTTGCACCATGCATAATATCTGTAGAGTCGTTTCATCTTCTTTTTGATCAGGAATACTTTTCAAGCACACGATGTGTCTTACTGCATTTAGCCGATATTGCATTGCTTTAAAAATGTATTTACCTGTGTTTTAGACTCTGCTTTCCTTCACAGAGTGTTTTGTGAAGTGGCACACACCTGTTTTTAT
The DNA here is from genome assembly GCA_037177335.1 of Kiunga ballochi. Taxonomy (NCBI): domain Eukaryota; kingdom Metazoa; phylum Chordata; class Actinopteri; order Atheriniformes; family Pseudomugilidae; genus Kiunga; species Kiunga ballochi. Next base: position 7,378,101 of record JBAMIG010000005.1, read on the forward strand.
TTATTTTAATAATTGGATAAGTTTAAATTTGAGATTATTTGAGGAATTGTGCTTGTGTTTGTGTAGACGTACATCTAGAAGTCAGAGATTTAACTACCTACTGTACTGTAGGCCTAATGGCTTAAAAATAGTTGTTATTTTCCCCCTCTTTCCAGGGGCAGAGTGCTGGTACTAGAAAGGAATCACTTAGCTTGATCAATTACTTTCTCATTTATAAATCTTGCCATTGGCATTTTAAAATCTTTAATGGTTCTTAATTTTTTATCTTGTCTTGTAGATGTTTTTTTGTCTTCTTTCTTTCTTTTTTTACCATCACATTTGCATCAGTGTTTTAGCAGGAAGATTTAAGGATGCATTAAGGTTAGTCAATGTTATTCAGGAAAGCTCTTCATCGGATAGATGCAGATATCTGCTACCAGCAAATATCTTTTTCTGCCCACTCGAATGTCTCAGAGTTGTTTTAATTTATTTATCTATTTATTTCAAAGTATTTGCATACTAGAATTGTTTGCCTGGTAGATGGTTTATCACCCCAATGAAAAACACTAGCCTCTTGTCATGCAAGAATAGACTTGTAGTTTTATTTGCATTGGTTATGATTCATTTTCATGTTTAATTAGCTGTCTAAACAACAGGAAAGCAAGCTGGCAACATTACCAGCAAGACTAGAAGGCTGGCAACATTACTTGTAATACTGCAAGTTCAGGGGATACTGTCATTTGTTAGCAGTAAATGATCATGACTTTGTGTGTGTTTCCATAAAACCATGACTTGGTAATGAGTTGGGATAGTCATGAAACAAAACAAATAAAAAAAAATCTGGGAAAATTAGTCTCTTTCCTTCACTCGCCCCGTTGTATGGTTAGCTTCTTGACACTCTAATCTCCCTTCATTTATAGCATTTATCTTATCACCATGCCAAACAACAGCAGCCGCAGGCTAGCTTGGTTTCCTCTTACTAAAATAGATCATTTGGACTTCCCAGGCTATGGTGGAGACGGTCAACAATTTGCTGCAACCCCAGGCCCAAGCAGCTTGGAAGGATCTGAGTACAGGGGAGCAGCTGAGGGCTGCTACAATGCTGCTGGACACAGTGGAACAGGGAGCCTTCGTCTTGGCTGATAACTTGCTGAAGACAGACATTGTGCAGGAGAACACTGACAACATCCGTAAGTATATGCTAAGAGATTTGGTTTGTGTCTGTTGGCAGCTTTTCTGACAATCTCATTTTATGTAAATGTAAAAAAAACTTGATCTTCTACTTTCCTTGTGTGTGTGGACATATTTTTTGTGCATGTAAAATGTCTGCTTTATGTATGATTTACCACTGAAGACACTGCAGAACTGCCTGAAAGGTTTCCTTTCTGTCCATTTTTTTAAATTAATGTGATCACCTTGACACACATTTGAATAACATGCACCCATTGCCTCACGTACAAGCATTTTTGACTATTCTGTCACTTAATTAGAATAAACGAGGCTCTTCAGGATGGTTTTAAAGAGACAGGCTTTAGAAACTGTCCATTTTTAACAGGAAGTGACAGCATGTGTTGCAGTATGTTTTTTGTTGATTAAAATATGTCTATTTTACCACCCAAAATGTTACAACAGCATGATATGGACTCTTTAACTTTAAGATGAAATGGATCTTTGTTTAGTATCAACATCACAAAATGTGTGTTTTTTCACTTTAGCACTTTGGCCTTTTATTTTAAAGTGACACAAAAAAACAAATGAAGATTTTCTATAAAGAATAATAAGCGACATTTATGACCTAACATTTTATTTTGTATATAAAAAAACAGCTTGTTAGAAATCACAAACTCAAGATATTCAGGAGATGGATCATTAACTCATCTCAAAGATTTAGCTTTATCACTTATTGCTCTTTATTTTATCATGATGATTTGGAATAATTCCTTAGTGTTTTTCTGGATATGTCTAAAGTATTTCTACTTTCACTGCTCTTGGTCTTTGTGTAAGCTTCATAGATTTCACCATACAGGTATTGATCACAGGTGCTTTTTTTTATTGACAGCAGAGCTTTTGAGGCACTGGATCAAGTGTGACGGTCTCTGGAGTAATGCTTCCCTCCTGCCTGGAGGTTAAGCCTGCCAGAACTGCTTATGTTTGATAGAAGTCAGCAGTAAATGAGCTACCATTGAATATGACTGAGTTGAAAGTCAAGTCACTTATTAGGCCAGAATTAACCACTAGTTGTGCAGATCAGGTATCATTGTTCATTACTGGGTGCGTAAATGCCAAGTGGGTGCCAATACTGAAAGTCCTCCTATTACCGTTTTCCCTGTTGGGCAATCCAATGCGAAAAACATAATCCGTTGAAATTTGGAATTTTATTGCATCATCTTTTAAAGTGAGATCGATTCATAAAGCAAAATTACATGATGCGTGTGGAGAAGGAGGAAATGGAAAAGAAATGTTATGTTCTATCAGCTTTTCTCTCAACATTAAGATGATTTTTTTCTATTTCCTGCTGCCATGGCAACTTAAAAATATAGGTCTACTCACTTAAAAGGAAGCAAGCATAAGGAGAATTAATAAAAAGGGCTTTTTTTTGTATCTGGCACACAATTCATCTGGGTATTAAGGAGATTCTGGGCTCATTTGGAGAGGGGAATAAGATGATGCCTGCACAGCTCAGCTGAGCTTTAATAGCACATAGTGGTAGCCTGGTTAATTATGTGCTGGTGACATGTTTACTAGGCCTTATCTCTGTTTGTTTGGCTTATTTATTTATTTATTTATTTATTTTCCAGTTGGTTGCAGTCCTTCATGCTGTGGTGCAGGAATGTTAAATGCGGACCCCGGGGTTCTTTAATACTATTGATAACCAGTGCAGTTGCTAATGACTGATCATTTACTCAGTGCTACATGTGATGTGCAGGTTTATCTAAGCCACATTTGCAACTACGATGATATGTTCTCGGTGTTAGGGTGAGCTGCTTTGTGTGTTTCCAAGCAAATCGAAAACCATTAGAAAGCATCCTTACTATTTTAGGTTCAAGCTGATAACAAGGTTTATTTTCTTCCCCTTTAGGGAAGGATATTTTCTCAGCCATTGTGTCTTGTGTTTGTGTTTACATGTTACAGTGCATGTGCCCGGCTAGGGCTTTGTCTGCAGGAGAGAGTGCTTCACTCGCTGCATGATAATCTTACAAACAGATTTCTGCCGATTAGCGTATTATTCAAACCAGCTTTGAAGGTATAGCCTATGGGTCTGACAACTCCTATGGCATCAAAGAAATTCCCTGAAGCCTATTGTAAGCTCCTTTACAAAGCCACACAGGGAAGGGAGAAAGAAGAAGAAGAAGAAATGCTTCCTTTATTCAGAAGCTGGGCTTGGAATCCAGGGAATGGTGAGGTATCTGGGGTATTGTCTTAGTTAAGTTGAATAGGGGTGTCTCAGAAAACCCATGGCCTTTAGAAAAACACGAGAGAATACTAATACAAAAGATTTTTATAACTATGGGAAGCCATGGAATGAGACGAGTTACAAAAGAAGGATTAAACGTGCCCTCCGTGCAGCTTTTTGTCACCACTAACCTTTATCAAAGTCGCTGTGCCACAGTAGCATCAGCTGGACATGCTATCGGGTTTAATTAAGTTTCTGTTTGTTATACTTGATCAACTTGTGAGTCAAGCTGTGGGTGTTCACTTCAGGCTAATCTGAGATGCTTTAGAGATGTTGTAAGAGTAGCTGCAGCTCCTACAATGCTAATGCTCCAGTCACACACTGATAAGCACCAATACTGAACCTGATTCACAGGTTAAGTGAGTTATGAAATGAAATTACTTCTGAGATGAGTAACAGTGGCATGTTGGGGAAACAAGCATGCTTTTAGAATCCAAAAAAAAATGTTTACATGCTTAAACCTTGAATAACAGACTATGTTGCTGTAGCAACAATCTAAAATGGGCCCTGTTGCTTTAATGGCCTCCCATCCTGAAAATCTAGATCTGCTTTGACTGGTTGACTTATTTCGTAAAGACAGTGGTTGGAAAGGAAGCATCTTTAACTTAAAATGTGCCGTGTTAAACTAAGCTTTGATAAAAAAAAAAAAAATTAGGTACCTTGGATTAAGATTCATAAATCAGATATACTTTTTCCTTCAATGTGTAATGAAGCATTTGTGGTTGTAAAAATCAGTTCCACTTTAAGCAGAAATGTATAGAACAAAATGCTGCATGCTAACATAGTCAGTGCAGCTTTTCACTGCAAACAACCTGGACAAGAAAGAATGAAATCAGTGTCATGTTGCAAACCTGGTCGAAGAAACTTTGATGTTGTGATGATAGTCAAGAAACTATAAGATTACTTGTAATTATCACAGAAACCAGCTTTATAACAGATAAACTGCAGAAGAAAGACTGCCAAAGTGTAAGTCGCTCCAGCTGGTGGATTATATTGTTTTGACAGAGTAAGTCTGATTACATTCATCACTGCAAGTGGTTGCTGACAGACTCACAGGGTTTATTTAAAATTTGATCTCGATTGCAAGCTATAAGCTTAAAGTTGCCCTCCTGTGCTTAATACACTTAACAGAAACAAAAGAAGTAGCTTGCATATATAAGTGCTTATTTATTTACACCTCCCAATGGATTTTGTCTTATTTACTTGTTTGACATTGTTACCTTTTTGTAATATTTCTGCTCTGTGATGACTCAGTGCATTCATTTCAGTTCTTTGGGAGATAATGTGACATTTAGGAATGCTAAGACTTCACACAGGTCACCGCTACTTGAGATTAGCACACACCAGACTGCTTTATTAAATTGAATTGTATTATAACATAACTTTGATGGAATGGGCTCCTTATTTCAGATGGAGTCCTATCAGCAGCTCATTTTCCTCCGCTGTGCTACTCTGAAATCTTTGAACCATAAATTAGAAGCTCGCTTCAGACACAACAGCTGTTGAGCTGCTGTAGAAGCTGCTCTTTATCTTCAGCTTGTATCTCTTGCTGTCTTTGCTCTTAATGAGAAAAACGATTCCCTGAAATGAAGGCTTTTTTTTTCTCGTTTTAAGCTCAAGATAATACGATGTCATGTACATTTGATACTCCTTCAAAAGACTTGGGAAAAGAAAAAGTAGTGAGAGTGAAAAACAGCTGCTATAAGAATGTACTAAGCATCAGAATGCTTATACTTGCACTGATTGACTATATTATTAAAACCACAGGGAGTGAGTTGCTACTCATTTAGTTTAAATGCAGTGTTAAGCTATGAATATCTGCTTCTGGCATCCTCTTGGATGTAATTTTGACACTTGCCACCTACCTTAACATTTTAGCGCAGCAGTTTCACCCCCGTATGTCAACAGCTGTCTCATATAGGAGCACCCACCCTTAAACAGGACAGTAGAAGATGCTGCAGAAATGAGTTAAAGGACTTACCCAACCTCCAAGCTTCCCAGATACTAATGGGATCTGATGGCATTTGTGGAGAAGCAAGCCCAATCAGCACAATAACCCACAAGATCAAACGGATCCAATGCAAGCTTCCCAGTGACGAGCAACCTTAGATTAATCTGTTCTATCGTCTGACTGATCAGAGATTTCTTTACTGACTTTTTTTCTCAACACATTCATGTAAACATCAGAATTTAACCAGGTTTCACTAGGGATAAAAAAAAAAAAAGGAAAGAAATGTATTAGGTTAATATTTAATTACAGCCTCTGTGGTCTTTTTTTCAAGATTCTGTGTTCAAATAACTGAGTATAAACCATTAAGTGAAACCAATTTTACCAAATCCACAGAACAAATATAAAACACATATGCCTCTTTTCTCAGCTCACGAAGTATCAACTTGCTTGGGTTTGTGTTTGCAGAGCTGGAGGTAGCGAGGATGAGCACAGATGGGAATTTGCCAGATCTGAAGTTCCCACAAAGTGGAGGACAAGGGAACTCCATCCACCTGTCAGCTAATACACTCAAGCAGCACGGCAGAAATGGTGAGATGTCGAACCTTTTTGAATATGTTGTACTTATTTAGCTGGTGTGAAGGGTCATCGTTCACCGTGCACAGGCCGAGTTGCGATGCATTCACAGTCAGGATAAACTGCATGCTTGAAATGTGAAGAGCTATTAGAGAAAGCTTGCTTTTCTTGAGAAAATGTTTTTAATTTTTTTTGACACTTTTATTATAACATGAAGTGTTAATGTTTCTTTTTTTTCCATTGGTAATTTTATTACTGATGATTGTAAATAACTTCCCATTTTCTCCCTAAAACCACTGCTGCATTCAAAGTGATTTGAGCTTCTCCGTCTTCACATAAAGCTCCAGCTTCAGGATTAGTTACATTCAAGCGACGTCTTTAAACTGTAAATGAGGTAGTTAGACACAATACATTGCTATCTTCAAGAGCAGTGCTGCCCCGTTCTTAGACTTTATAGCCTGCTCATGCAAATCAGCATCGATTCAAGCTGCACCGGGCGTCTCTCAGCTGGATGACTAAGTCCATGTCCAGCCGTCCTCCTGTGGATTATTATAGCTGGGTGGCAAATGCCTCCCTGCCATCTACAGCTATAGCACCCAAATAGATTTTTTCATATCTGAATGAGTGATCTCAGTCACCGCTGCAAGGGACTTTCTTCCATATCACTGTTCAAAAGTGAGGTAGTAGGAGGGGAAAAGGGGGATGAGTATGAGGGGAAAATAGAAGAGGAAATTCAAAATAGAGAACCTTTCTCACCTTTGACAGTGGCAGGAGAGCAGTGTTTGCCACGTTTTTGGGATATTTCATGAAAGTAGCGGTGTATGTGTTGAAAAATGTCTTCATGTAGAGCTGAGCAGTGCCAAACTCAACACTGGACTTTTTTTTTTTTTCTTTACAATTTTATCGTTTGCACATCGTATTCTTGTATGAACAAAATCTTTACTCAGACATTTCCTGAAGTGTCCTTTTTTTTGGTCATTCTTTGAGTGTTTTTCCAGCATTAGTTTAGAAAACACAGTTTGTCCAAGCTTTAAGGTTTGGAAAAGGCACAAAGCTGGACTTCTTGTGTCACTATATTATCAGTGTAAGGAGGATAAAACCCAAACGTCTTGCACAGTCTCCTCGCATCTCATTTAAGTGGCTAAAAGTGTGAAGATAATATGGATTTTTTTTTTTCTTTTTCCTTGCATTTTTGCTAATACTCCCTGGTTGAGGTTAATAATAAACCCACGTCACTCAATTATGTATTAGCTAAAAGCTCCGAGAAGAAAAAGTCCACAAATAGAGGCGTCATCACCCATTAGTGTGTTCTAGCTAAAAATAGGATGAAGGAACATTAACGATTATTATACTTTGTGTATTGTCTCAGACTGGATGATGAAGCTACAAAACTAGTGTTGCTCCCAAAATATTAGCCTTCAGCTATGTTTTTTTCACCCTACACATCAGTATGTAGGCAGATAAAGATTTTACAGGAAAGGAATAATCTGTTTGGTAGATTATTTTTCCTTTTTCATCATACCAGTCAAAATCCTCCCTGCAGTGAATCCCCTGCTGGTTTGGAGAAAACATATATTGTTGATAGTGACCAAAAGAGCATCATGAATACAGCTGGCTGAAATGAGTTTCCTCTGTAGGATGGTCATACTTTCCCTTAAAGATAGGGTGAAAAGCTTGGTCAGATAGGGTGAAAAGCTCAGAGAGTGCCACTGTTTCTCCACATCAAGAAGAGTCAGATCAGGTGCCTCAGGCATCTGGTTAGGATGGCTCCTGGGAGCCTCCTTAGTGAGGTGTTCCGGGCACGTACCCCCTACTGGAGGTGACCTCAGGGGATGACCCGAAACACGTTGAAGGGATTATATTTCTCGGCTGGCCTACGTGGGAATGCCTCAGGATCCACACCAGTGAGATTGCAAATGTGGCTGGAGAGAGGAAAGTCTGGCCTACCCTGCTTATGGAGCTGCACCTGTGACCTGACCCTTAATTTAAAAAAAGGGATGGCTGGATGGACATATTGGCTTTTTTAAATTTTTTATAATGTATTCATTTTGCTCCTCAAAGGATCTTTGTGCATGTGGAGGCTGTTAGGTTCTTCCTTATTTGTTATCAGGCTGGTCCCTTTTTGCTGTGGGATTGCCTCCCATTCCTCCACCAGGAGTTTTTGAAGGTCAGTCAGTGTGGTAGTGTCCGCCACTCTAGCACAAACAGCATGCCCAAGCTGTACCCACAAGTGTTTAATTGGGTATAGGTCTGCACTCGCTGCAAGACATTCCTCACACTTCCAAATTCTAGAGGTCCTCTGTGACGATCCTGGCTCTGCTTGAGGAGAGCATAGTCATTCTGAAAGAGGGAGTTGGGTCAAAAAATATGGAGATATGGGAACATCAGTTGCTTCCGAATTTAATTTTGATATATCTGCCTATAAATTAGGTGCCCTTCAGATAGCAGTCATACATCTGTGACTGCAACGTGCCCAGCAACACTTGCATGTAGACAACAGAAGAGCAAATAAACAGGAGAAAATTATTGGAGATTTTGGTACTTTTTTTTTTTCATGGGAGTACCAAGACATTTAGCCATGTTGCTAATTTCACAGAAGTATAATGAACCCACCAGCGTGTAGCATTACTATGAGTTGATGTTAGTTGATTTAGTTTGACAAACCTTTCATGTTGTTCCTTTCACAGGTGAAATTCGGATAGCATTTGTCCTGTACAAGCACATCGGGAGCTACCTTTCAACAGAAAACGCCAGCATGAAGTTGGGCAGCGAAGCTTTGGCAACTAATTACTCCGTCATCGTCAACTCACCAGTTATCACAGCAGCCATCAACAAGGACTCTTATAAAGTCTACCTCTCTGACCCCGTCATTTTTACCATTAGACACCTGCAGGTAAATGTTCTTTTACTTATGGATTTGTTTTCACATGGAGGGAGAGCGTTAGAGGGGTGGTGCTTTCACTTTCTTCAGAGCTTTTAATGCGCTCTTTGTCTCTGTCCATTTGTTCACACAGAGAATGCACTTGCAGTGACACTTTCTTGATAGAGCCTTTCATCATCATTTCCTCTGTCCCTGAAGTGCATCTTAAACGTGCAAATCCCATCTAAAGCCCAGCAAAATAGAGTAAATATAAAAATGTCTTATTGCTGGGCAGGTGTGAAAATCCTAGTAAGTAGAAAATGCAGTGATGGTGAAGATGTATGCTGTTATTTATTAGTTTGAGCACGACCTTAATCTTCTAAACAAATATTACTCATATTTGACCTCACTTGATGCTCCTTATAGTCGTGACTTATCCGTCTTCATTTCATTATCTCCTCATTTACTTTCCTAAAAAAATGCCCGTTTTGCAGATAAATGTCACCTGGCAATTACAAGAAGTGTCTATTTTGCTGTGGGAGATGTGTTTAGGAGGGACCACTATGAAAACAACCGTGGAGTGAGGAAAAATAAAAAGTGCAGTGAAAGTGCATGAAAAGCTAAAGGAGGGAAGATTGTGGATGTCAAAATTTAAATGGTAGGAAAATGTCAGGGGGGCAGAGTCAGAGCAGTTATTGCTCCGACTCGCCTGCCTTAAGATTAAATTTGCAAATTCAAAGCCAATTTTATTGTTGGTGTGAGGTCGAAGTACTGGTGTTTTTACACCCTTTTCTTCCTCAGATCAAGACATCGCTATAAAATAGTGCCCTTCTGCTTAAACTTCTTCAACTAGTGATAATGGAACATGTTTAAAGAGCTGCTATAGCAGTTCCTATCCTATCATGTAAAAGCGCTATAAACACACAACACACTTTCCATATAAAGCATATTGTGTGTTTGCCAGGAGCTGTACAATTAATCACATAGTAATGATAATTGAAAGTTTGGCTCCCACTCTTAATTAAACTTGATTGGATGCAGAATTGATGCATAATATTGACAAGCACATCATCACAGGGGCTACTCATTGTACTAAACCTAGCTGAGGTTGAGTCAGCAATTCCTTTAACAGGCTTTTGCTTTCAAAGCATACATGTTGCCACAAAATTGTCTTTTTTTTATTGTTTAAAATTGTGTTTTACTAGTTGCATCTCATTAGCTTATTAAATAAACTAATAGTTTTAGTTATAGCAGGTACAGAGATCTATTTTAGCTGTATTTCTGTAGCCAGATATAAACAGTGTGATTATCAGTCATTGCAGGGAAGAGATTGTTTACAAAGTTATCCATTTCATATGGATTATAATTCAATCTACACTTTTTCATCACATGTAAAGTCCATGCAGAGGGGATGCCATGATTCAGCCTTTCTTGAATAACCAACCCCCCTCCATCACACACACACACACTTTCTATCTTTTTCATGTGGTTTTAGTCTACTGGTCTTCTGGAATGACGATGTGTCCTTTAGTTATTGTTTCACTTCATTGCTTCACTATTTAATTGGACCAATTAAAACCATTAATGATGAAAAAGGGTCATCCTCCTTTATTATTTTTTCATTATGATTATTCCTTATGTGTGAAGGGTAAACTCAATCAGCAGAAAAACAAGGATAAACCTTATTAAGCCAATTAATGTACAGCAAAGGTGAAACGGAAAACCACAACTCCTCACAGTATTTACAGTATAAAGGCAGATGGGTTTAACCTTGGAGGGACAGTCACCACAGAAAAGATGGGTATACTTGCTTTGTTGCTGCAGCGAGGGTTCAAAGGAAAAAAAAAAGCTGTCATTGTATCTATTTATCAGCAGTTAGGTTGTGTTGTGCTACCCAGCTTCTGTGTCGTGGGTGACTTTTAAAAAATGGCAAGCGAGATAGCAGGAAGGCGTGCTTTTCATTAAGACCGCAGTCCGACACAGACAGCAGTGGTGCCTATTAAACAGTGGGGCAGTTCATTGTCATGCAGTGAAAGTTAAGGAGGAAGGTAGAAAATGAAAAACAAGCTTGATGCCTTATGACAGCGAAAGCACCTGCTATTCACTTCAGAATGGATGTGGACTACAGTGGGGAAGAAATGAGCATTTTCTTAGTGTTTACTCTGCAAGCAAAAGAAGGTGCACATGAACTATGCATGTTTTATGTTGGATTCCTGTGTTTCACTCAGCGTGGGGACATTTTGATTCCACTAATACATTCTTGGTTTTTTGCCTTTTAACAGCAATCTGAACAAAACTTCAACCCTAACTGTTCCTTCTGGAGTTACTCCAAAAGAACCATGACAGGTTACTGGTCGACGCAGGACTGCCGCTTACTGGGCAGCAACAGGACACATACCGCATGCTCCTGTACCCATCTCACTAACTTTGCTGTCCTTATGGCCCATGTAGATGTCAAGGTAGGCCAATGTTTTTTTTTTTTTTTTTGTCTTGTGCTTCTAAATGAAAAAGTTATCCTTTCAAATATGATGTATTGAGTATGTGAGATGCATCAGTGCATTAATCATAGTTTGGATCATTCCACAAGAAAAGGGAGGCCTGGACACGGCAAAGCTTTGGAAAGCAGAGTGTTTTTTCTTGACCTTTTACTTTGACCTTCACAGCAAAATGTGGGATAAAAGTGTGTGCTTTAAGAAGCTCAAAGACTAAAAGATACAGGAAGTCCTTCTCATTATCTGCAAAATCCCACTACCAAAAAAAATATTGTAAAATATTATTTGACCGCAAAAACACTTTTATTTGAACGAATGGAAATTAAATTTTGGTAAATAAATAAACATTGGTAAGGTTTTCCAAGATTTTTCCTACAACCATAAAAGTTTCCCTCACTGATACTTAATAAAATAGTTTTCTTTTCATTTCCTTTAATCAGATGCAGGGCATGTAACACTTCAATCTGTAGACATCGTCAGCAGTTTCAGGATATTTGCAGAATCAAGGCTCCTGTTCACACCTGCAGTAACACTGCTGTTGTACCAGTGTGAATAAATCAGATGTGCTTTGAGATCAATTCATTCAGATCTCATTCAGAGTTGACACATAACCGCATCCACTTAGTGGTATGTAAGCATAGAGCCAGCTCAATTTATTTTTCTTAGGCTTGCATTCAATTTATAATCCTGCACCCTACTGGGTAATGCATACATCTTATGAGGTGATTCTAACACCAGGTGTGAACAGGATAACAGTGAATATGGTTGCAGATGATAAACTAATTATGGACATTTTGGGGATTGCGCCATCTTGCAGCATAGCTATTATTGCAGTGGCAACCTGGTATCATCTGTCATTTGTAGACAGACTTATCAGAATGGATTGATAACATTAGACAGTGACCAACAGCTACCAATGGAAATATATCATCTGTCAATCTTGGTTAATTTGTTTTTAATGTTAGTTTGGAACTGGTTACAACAAAAACCAGAATAGAGAAAGAACGTCCATGACAGCATAGTTATTTTGTCAAACATAAATATTTATTTAACTCGCTTTGTAAAGGATTAATTATTATATTTCAATTTCTTATTGTAAATACCATAGCAATGTGGGACATTTATCAGCGACTTGGTACGTCACCTGTCACCAGAGAATACAGACAGTATGCGGGTATTACTCTTGACCGTGTACCAGTAATTACACCCATTTCATAGCCGTCCTCTGAGGACTCAAACTGTTTCATATGAACTGCAGGAAGAATAATGGTACCAGCATGTCTGATTTAAGTCCAACCTTATCATCATGCCATCCAAAGTTTCTCTCTCCAGAATCTGTCCATATCTCAGCGATTTTGTGTTGAGTAAATGAATTAGTGGGGCGGCTGTGGCGCATGTAGTAGAGCGGGTCATTTCCTAACCAGCAAATTAGTGGTTCAAGTCCCGGCTCTGGCATTCACATGTCAAAGTGTCCTTGAGCAAGACACTGAACCCGCAGTTGCATGTTTGTGTGAGCGAATGAGTGAATGTGTGAAAGCGCTTTGAGTGCACTAATGTGTAGAAAAGCGCTGTACAAGTACAAGACCATTTAACATTTAATTGACGTCTTTTCACTTTGTTGGGGGAAAAATCCTTTCTGTTAATATGCTTGACCCACTTGTGGAATGTTCCTGTCTTCTATTCGCTAATTTGTGCAAATCAAAAGGGTCTCAGTGGCAGCCTTTATTAGTTTGTGTTCTTCGTATTTCACTTTTTTCAGCATTAAAACTTTTCAGATCCTCTTAGAGCAACTAAAAACAGAATTTGCAGAATTAAGCAAACGGCCTGACTCTCATCTGACCTACATGTTACAGAGGCACAACTGTGATGGGGTTTTTAATAAAAGAATAGTTTCTTACTGACTGCATTTTTCAAGTTAGCAAAACGTGTAAAAAGGGAGAGGTGGTCGATGAAGGGAATGTTAGAGATAAATGAACTACGTGGGCTGGAAAAAAGTGTAGGAAAGTAGATGGTCATGAAAAAAAATCTGCTCGGATACTGACAGACAACTTAATTATTTCTGTCACAGGAGATTTTGAGGAGTTCACCGCTGACAGAGCGGGGTACTGCTTTGTATCTGTTATGGCATCTGTCTCTCGGGGCTGCTTCTTCTGATTCGGCAAGAAGAAAAGGAGTTCTCTCCACGTGAGCCATTCCAACTGGCCCCTGTCCACTCGACTTTCTTTTCCTTAGTCTTACTCCATCTCTTCTTTTATTATAATCATTCCCAGAAACAATGCAGACAACCATTTGCAAATGAAAAATAAAACCCCACCCCAAAAAAACGCAATCTGAAATCTCCTTCCCAACCCTAACAGCTCTCTCCTCGCTGTGTGATAGGAGCTTGAGAGAACCACTGTTTGTCAATCAGCAGCATGACTTCTGGACCCACTAAGCTCCCTCCAGGGCTGCAGCCGAGTCAGGAATAGCGAGGCAGCCATGAAGAATGGGAGCCTTCACGCGATGAAAGCAAAGCAGAAAAAAGGAGAAAAAAAGGAAGCTGTAAAAGTGCTCTTTCAGTCAAGCCAATCCCCAACATTTTGAAAAGCCGGCCTTGCTGGTGGCACAGCATTCACTGGGGGAAAGTGGACAGTAGTTATACTCCAATTCAGAGTGATAGAACTTTTCCACCTTTCTGTATTCTTTATCTTTTCCACTTGGCTGTTTATAAAAAGCAACTCGTTGGAAGCCATCTCTGAATGGGTGCTATGGAGGCTTTTTAATTTGACAAACTGTCACTGCGCTGGATGTGAGAACGCAGTGAATGGAAGAAAGAAGGGATGTGTGTTAGAAAGGCAGCAGAAAAAAAAGAAATGTCATAAATGGAGAGGTTGTTCTGTTTTTTTCTTGTATCCATGGTAACAAAACATACTGCTCATTGCTGCATTGGTATTACACATTACCCTCAGAGTCAACAGATTATTTTAACTTTGCTTATTATGAGACAAGTTACTGTGTCTTTTCTATGGACATGAGGCTACATGACAATCGTCATTTAGCTTGTATTTTTGGCCAATACAGTGTGCTAACTGGAAACGATGGATGCTGTACTCGGATCAATGTTTGGCTCAGCGGACCTTTCGTGTTAGTGTCACACTTCCAGCACCTAGTTATGAAGACATGTGAAGTGGCAAAAGGTGCCCATGTGATGCTATGAGCTTTGTCTTTTTGTCCTTTACAGATACTTTATATGTTAGTTCATGTGAAGCAGAAAAATCTAGTTGCTGTCTGAGGTTTATTGAATGGTGTTTATGTTCTCAAAGTGGGATGTGATGCATTGTTTTAGAATTATACATTATGCAGTAATTATATATAATCAGAACTGGTATGTATTGCAACCTTCAGGAAAATGATCTGTTACAAACAATAGAAATTCAAAGGTCTTACTGGTTCAATTTGAATCATTCAGATGGATATAGGACAGGTCTATTTCTGCTAATGCACTATGTTTGTTAACTCGCCCAACCTGACAAAGAAATATGAAAACTTTGCCCATGTATTTTCCTTTAGAAACACCCTTAACTAAAAAGTACAGCACTGTATCAAAGTGGGAAAAAAACCCACAGACTCTCTCCCATCGGGATTAATTATGTTTGAAGTGAATTTGTTCTTCAGAATAATTTCTAATTTGCATGTGGTGGGTCTTTACATGTTTTCAAGGGACTACCTTAGAATATTTAATGCTTCAGTTATTTTAAGTCTAGTGTCCAAAACCGAATGAATATTTTTTATTCATTTATAAGTTGCAAAACTTTACCTTTATTGACTGTTTAATCTGAAACAGAGATAATATCAATGCTGCTGATTGCAGTCACTCATGTCTGCTTTGCTACTGGGGTCTTTCCTCTGCTGATTTAGGTTAGTCTTGCTAGAGAGCTGATCTTTTGACTGATCTTGCAATCTGAGCATGTGCCATAGGCCAAACAAACAAATTAAAACTATACTCGCAGACGACAGCTTAATGTGAAGGATTATGCGAATATTGTATCTTTTAGAATTGTTGCAGTGTTCTTGAAGTATTGATACCAGTGGGGGAACTTCGATGTCCCTTTGATAGCTACCAGATGTGTTCTTACTAATACCGATATCATGTGACTGAAAGTGCAGCAGATGTTTTAGAAATAACTTGACTACATAATAAAAGGCATGCCCTAGCTTCATCAATGCCAGTGTGAACTTAGACGGAATAACTGACCATTGAAATGATTTTCAAAGTGTGTCGCTTTGGTCATTTATAGCATTTTAGCAGATGTGGGAGTTTGATGAATGTTATTTCACAAGGATGCCTACCATTTCATGAGGATCTGCTTTGGTCGTCTTTCTGAAAAGTTAATCTCCTGACGCTAGTGAATGAGCCCTTTGAATTTCAAATCTGTCATTTGAAAGGGTTACAAGTGGGTATTGAGATTTATAAGAAAAATATTTTAGATACAGCTCAGCCTGAAAGTTAAATACCTGCTTTGATTCCACATATAGCCCATTATTTACGCACTAAATGTGTATGGTAAGATGGGCCTCAAGAAGGCATTAAGCTACTGGTAAGTGACAGTATTCCTGATAGAGCAGTACATATAAATCAATGTAACATCCCTCTGAATGATGAAGAGGGTGATATTTTGGTAAGATTCATCACTCTCCTCATAGAGCATCTCCTCTGTGGCGCCATCAGACGTCGACTATGATAAGAAAGGACAGCCAAGGTTAGTTGTGTATTTTGTGATGTAACTTATAAAGCATGTCTCAGTGCTTCACACACACACGCAAAAACTAGTACCTCAAAATAAATCTATTTATATGTTAAAGCGCAAGCAGAGCAGAGAGAGACCGTGTTAACTGCCATAGCAACTGAAAGTCGAGCTCGTTTGTCGCTGAGGCTTAGAACACAGTGTGACATAAGGTGCATGTGCTGAATGTCAACTCCCACCACACAGGCTGGAATCTTTCTCCCGGTCCTTTTAAATGTGACGAATTTGCCAGGACCTCTGATTCATGTGCCCTCTCCGCAACTGTTTCCCCATATCTGTGCGGCTCATATATCCCTGGTCATAACGTAGGTAAGCTTGTCACATGGGTCCCTGCAGAGGGCCACTACCCCTCAGTGCAACAGTCTGATTGTATTTCATAAGTCAAACACCAGCTCTGGAGGCATATAGGGAAATGTATGCATTTTAATTGGATTGGCTTCACAGACTCATGCTGAGAGCAATTCTTGGAGGTATAAAAGATTGAGAGTCTAACCCTCTCTCCATGACTTTACTCTTGTCCACACTTTAAAGAACCAGTTCAGACGATGTAGGCTGAAGACACAGGAACTTCTCATAATTAAGGGCTTATGGTGTTATGTCGGGTATTGATGACTTGGTTAGAACAACTGCACCATACAAAGGGATTATCGCCATGTTTGTTCTTTCTTTTCTGACTGCACCAGTGCCCAGAAACCTTATTTTGTGCAGTGCGCCAGCAAATCATGGACAATGCCAATCTCCTCAGGCATCCGTCCTGAATGAAAAATATGTGTGTTTAAGAAATAAGAGGGGGAAAAAATGTAAGGGAGAGGGATTGGAAGACAAATCGAATGTGCACAAATGTGCCTCGCCCTGCTAAGTAACATGGATGCTGTATGACTCGCTCGCCCTTGTGACACAGTGAGTGAATTTCAGAGTAAATTACATCTGCCCACTTTAGAGACCCTTATAGGGCTTCCCATCATGAAAGCTTGGTGGTTTGAGGTTTGGCTCATAGCCTCTGCATATCACATCTTTTGCCATCTTTGACTGGGCAAAACTTTAGTGAAAAAACCTTTACAGCAGAGACACTGCTGCCATCATCCACCATCCAGAACAAAGAAATCATTCCACAGTAAATCTATCACAAAGGTGGGGATACACTCCCCACCCTTTTCCCTATGCTTCTATCACTTTGTCCCTTTTTTCCCTTCATCTCTTTCGCTGTCTCTTTCTTACTGACCTGGCCCCCCTCCAATCGAAGGTGAGATGGTGATGGATAGAGCCTGCAGCCACTGCACAGCCCAAGAGAACTTAGGGTCCCTTTACAATGCATCATAGCTCTTACCACCCACTGCATCAATACCTCCGCCATGGATCAGACTGAAAACAGACCAATGTGTCACATGCACCAAACACAACAAAGCATGCAAGCCAAAACACTGACATCTGTTGCCTCCTACTGCAAACCCCTCTAAAGTATGAGGGCTGAAATCAGCCTATCTTTGATACAGACTTTCACACACACACAGAGAGACACACGCAGATGTCTTCTCAATACAACATATTGCCAGGCCCCCCATCCAACCCTCCAACATATACACAACGGCTCATCAGGCAGGAAAATCAAAAGAGCGCTCTCCCCAGACTCAAGGAGCAGTGCGGCTGTTATCGTACCAGAGCCCGTTAATGATCAGCATCTGTTCCTCACTCTGCTAGCGTTAGCCGAGATGACGCTGAACAAGGCTTTGTGCAGTAACTTCTCCATAAGTTTTCCCCTCAGCAATTATTGCTGACAGTGGTCCAAATGCTATTTGAAAAGGTACTTCTTTGAAAGACAGACACATTAGTTGTGTGGGGTATTTTCTTTGCTTTATGGACAGACTTGTCAGCCATGCTACAAGTCATTAAACAAGAGTTTAATGATTCTTCTATCTAAGATACCTTTCACTTGTTCTCCACATGAATTAACTTTTTTCCCCTGTGAATGTATATAACATCAACTTAATTTGTATTCTTTGAAAGAAATTTCCCAACCCCTCTATTTATTTTTTTCTCAACTTACTATTTAAAGATAAAAAAAGAGATAATCCATCAATGCCTAGTCATATGAAAAAGTGGACAATCCCCTTGGGAAATTCAAGCCTTGCTAGCTGGCCAAACGGTTTGGATGGGGTAATTATGTTAAGTAAATAAATCAAGATGTTTCTCTCTCATCGCTGTGTTCTACATATAGAAGGCAGCTGTTAAAGCAAGCCTGTTCCTCATGACTGGTAGCAGATTTATCAGATAATGACAGTGCTGTTTCTAACTTCCAGATGTGTGTTGCTCTGGGAATGTGCACATCTGTTTCTATGGCATGTGCTTGTATGAAGCTAAATCTTTTTGAGTCTGGAATTTTTTGACAGATGTGAACCCACCAGCCCGCCAGCTTTATGAGTATGTCTTTATTTACTCTGCTTTTGGTTCTATAACATGTATCTGAATGAATCTCAATTTGATTCTCCAAATGTTTGGTCTAATCAAAGTACTAAGGTTTAATGTTTAGAGTTTGTATAAACTGCATAAATGTGATATTAGTGATATGTTGATCCTATGAAAGAGAAAAAAATAATGTCTTGGTCATTTATCTTTTTCAAACATGGATGCTTCAGGCAAAATGTTTTACCTATAAATTCCTTAAGGATTTTTTTTTTTTTTGGAGGCACTCATCTTGCTTTGACTGTTTGCTTTATTGCATGGTTAGTAGAGGTGGGTTTTTTCTACCTGGTAATATCAGTATTATAGACACTGTGACATTTTTTTTTTCTATGTGCACCTGATGTAAATTCTCCTTTTATGACTGCAGCAGAATAAATGTTGATTCTTATGCCTCCCAGAAAGCCACAGTTGCCAGGAAAGAGCATTTTAGTGTCCAAAAATGGCTGTGGTAGCAAATTACAGGCTGAAAAGAGAAAATTATGTAAAAGCAACAGTAAAGGATACTGGCCGTGTTACGGTTTGATTGAATTTCTATTGTGCTGGTCTAAGACACCTGTGGCCCTTTGGGTCGCTCACTTTGTTTCACTTTGTTGCCTGACCAAAATGAACAACAGGGAGCATTTTAAATTGATTCACACTGACTAATTTATGATTCATATCTGCCACCTGTGGCTCGGTGTAGTGGTCCATTGTAGGGTTGAGTGACTGCACATTAGTGCCTGAAAACAACATCGAACGTAAAAGCTTTTCTATTGTTTTCATTTTATTTTATGATTTCAACATTGCTTTTTATTTATTAATTTCCGTATTTGTCTCCTTTTAGCTCCAAACAGGAACTCATAAATATAAGATTTTTCCATAAGATGAAGCTTTTTTCCTTCACTGAACCCCAATATCTGATTCTGTGTTTTTAATACTTATTTTTCAAAACACTGTTGAGCAATTTCTTCTTTGTTTCTCTTGCAGAATACAGATCCTGTCCATGACATGCTTCTGGATGTCATTACCTGGGTGGGCATCCTGCTATCTCTGGTATGCCTGCTCATCAGCCTCTTCACCTTCTGCTTCTTCCGTGGCCTTCAGAGTGATCGCAACACCATCCATAAGAACCTGTGCATCAGTCTGTTCATTGCTGAGTCCCTCTTCCTGGTGGGGATCAATCGAGGCGACCAGCCGGTAAGAATGCATTGAATTGGGAAAAGCCCATGACTGTATGAAGTGTTTATGTTCATTGGAGGTACTATTTTAGGTGTTCTGCTCTCACATTGTATATTTTAACTATTAAATTACATTAAACCTTATCAAGTAGTTCTTTCATCTTAATAAAACAAGTCCCACTTCTTAACTATCAAACTCCTCCCTTTTTAACTTATTTAGTTTAGATTTTTTATGTGAGGAAAGTGACTGTTTTGCATATCTCTTAACATTAAAACTACCTAATATGCCTTATGCAAATAAATAAATATTTAATTACCTACAGCAATGAATAACACAGATTTAATGCCTTGAAAATAACATATTTTTTGTCAAATAGTTTTCTTCTCGATGGCATTAATTTGGGGTTTAAGGCATGAGGTGTGAATCTAGATATAATCCTACTCTTTATTGCTTTTAGGAAACTAACCTGTTTTTGACCAATTTTTTTCATCTAATTTATTAATCAAGAGTGGGTCTAATATAGAACCCTATTGGTCTTCTAATTCATTAAGAGCCTTATTTATAATTCTAAATCACATCGATATAGTAACCAAATGAACAGTAGAATTTTATGCAGTTAAAGAACCCTGCAGACATTTTGTAGAGGGCTATTGCACATGTCTATTTATCATTCACTCACAAATTCTTCCACTTATGTACACAACCACTTATGTACTAATTACAGATCAGGCCAGGGAGAATATATAAGAATACATAGAGCATTTCTGTACCTATTATGTACCAGTTAAACAGTTATGTCAGTTTAGTTACTTTTTTCAAGGAGAAAAAAAAGATTTCAAATACTCAGGTAAATCTCACTTTAATGTCAACCTTGTTCACTCCACTGCCCAAAATGTTTTGGGAAAATACTGTAACCTTTGGTTTGCCTGCTGGTCTTTGAGTGGTGCTTCCCATTGAGTTTTACAGGCTGTGTAGTGTACAGATTCACCTGGGCTCAGTGAGGGAAAAATGCTTAAAAAAACAAAACAAAAGGAAGTCAGAGCTTTTTATTCAACAATTACTACCTCCTTTCATTGTGCTAAAGCAACAGCTTGAGAGTACATTTACATACTCACAACATCTGCCAACATTCTCATTCATAGCTCACACTTATATTGAATGTATTCACCAGCCCAAACTCATCCAGTCACTCTACAACCGCCTCCTGTTCAAGTTTTTCAATTTGCAGCCACTTCAGAATAATCTGGATTAAGCTGCTCAACACACTAAACCTCCCTCTCGTTTAATAACTGTAGTTTGGATGGTATTTATTTCCCATAAGAACTCAATTGTGGAAGCAGGTGGTGGCGTGCTGTCACCACACAGTCATCTTCAAGTGTATATGCTCAACACTCATACTGCAGACAAATGTGAAGTCGTTAAATGTAAACTTGGTTTTTAACCTCCTGCAGTTCTGCCTGTTCTGCCTTTTTTATTGCTAGTGAATAAGACAGCAGCACTAGCTTTCCACTTGTAGCTAAAAGTATGGAAAACACATATCTAATTGGGCTTGTAATAATCTCCAGTATGTACTTTCATTCCTTATTATCCTGCACTAGCAGTTTATATGTAAACTTCATAGGCAGAGATAATAAAAAAATATGATCTTATACCTATATTCTAGATGCTATAACTATTATTACAAAAGACCATAGTCCATAGTTTAACCACAAAGGTGACTTCCTGTGAACATAAATGTAATATTTTAGCCCAGCACTCTTTTCCTCCATAATATTTTATGGGAAAGATTCACAGTCAAGCCGTTAGCTCATCCTCCTGGACTGCAAGTAGTGTCCGCTCAACCTTTTAGTTACGTAATTGAAACCATTGCGGTGACAAATACACTAGCTATGATAAACTGTGCTAATAATTGAATCATTCTGTGTAAAAAATGGTACCTCTGCGTGTACGTACAAGCTAATGGCTGTGTGCTGTTTGGGTCTCATCCACACTTTCTTTTACTATCTGCAAATGTGTGTAACCACACGCTCACACCGGATTGTGGTGCAGTTCTAAATTGCTCTTGGACTGTTGACTTCACTTCTTCATATCTCTTCTTCATCCATGCCAACTACAGCAAACAAGACCACATGGGCTCAGTAGCTGCAGCCCTCTCCTGCCAGTCGTTACAGGCAGACATCCAATCATTCAGCCAAACAAAGCTTAGCCAATGCTAATTGTTAGCGACACAAACATGGAGAGGTGAGGACAATGCAGCTTGTTGCAGTCACATTGATAACCCACTTTGCTTGTTGTATTATGACAAGCATTCAATCAAGAAATGAAGCTTGTAAGAGGTCAAAGGTGATTTATATTTTTAGCTGCACTGTTAACATCCCTCTTCTAATGTCTCATTGACATCTTCGCAGGTTGCTTGTGCTGTATTCGCCGCCTTGCTTCACTTCTTCTTCCTGGCAGCATTTACCTGGATGTTCCTTGAAGGTGTGCAGCTTTACATCATGCTGGTGGAGGTCTTCGAGAGCGAGCACTCACGGAGGCGCTACTTTTACCTGGTGGGGTATGGAGTTCCTGCTCTGATTGTCGCCGTTTCAGCTGCTGTGGATTACCGCAGCTATGGCACAGACAGGGTGTAAGTATACATGCTTAGTACATTTTGAGACGGTTCTTTGATTTAATTTGTTAATAAAAGTAAAGTAGAGCAGGCTGCTGCTTTTGAGATCTGTTTTATTCTTTATCTGTTGTCCTTCTGGGATTATTTTACAGTTTAAAAGGTACTCAGCTTTTTGAAAGGAAATGGAAATTCATCGGCTACTATTTATGAAAAGCCTTATTCATGCACCAGCATAATAACAACACGGAATCTGTTTGTGTTGGTTTGAGGGTTTTAATATTCCCAAAGGTGATAGTTCAAAAGCTATTACCATTTTCTTCCAATAAAGCAGAACAGTAATACATATATTTACCCAAATCTGAACGGAGCATTGTTTAGACAGGGATAAGCTCATATCAGCAGAAAGGATTTTAGGATGAACAAATGACTCACCAGTAATGGACAGGTTGGACGGAGGAACTATGAATGATGAACAGAGATATTGAAATTGGAACATCTGAGAGAAGAGTTTAACAAAAAAGACTTGAACTGAAAGCTACACCAGATATTTCAGACATCAGTGTATCTGTGAGCTAAACTGCAGTCTATAAAGTAGTGTTGATGAAGCGGAGGATCGCTCTGCATTCCTCTCTGTTAATCTCCAGCCCATCTGAAAATAATGAAGACCAGCATCAGCAGTTTGCTGCTGAGATGTTTATCATGTATGCCACACACTCACAAGCCGCCACACCACTGGTAGACAGTGCATTTGTAGATTGGCGGAGCAATAGTTCTTGGTGATGGATGAGGTGATAGCTGCCACCGCCTGAGCCTTGGCATCATGTGAATAATTAAAACCTGCCACCGGTGGAACAATTATATGCTGCCATTGAAGGATGAGGGAAGGGATGAGGCGTGACATGTGGAGAATAGCAAAAGGTGGTGGTGGTTTGGTTGGAAGAGGAAGCATATAGACTTAGTACAAATTGATTTTGGTGCTGTTTGCACTATGATCGTGGGTGGGGCGAGTTTGAGATGAAATGGACTAACACATTTCAGCAGACTGATGCTACATTAATATGACTTAAAAAAATTCATAATAAATATTTAGCCAGTTTGTGATTTTTTTTTCCCTTGAATCCAAGTAAAATGTTTAACATGAGTAAAATACAGCAGGAATCGCTCTATATACGTGTGTGTCCTTGATCGAAGCATTAACCCTTCTCTAGTCTACTAAGGCTGCCATTGGGCTGCTAAACAAATGGGATATAATGTTTCTTCTCAAGTTTAATGAGAGACCTGTTATCTGCAGTAATCTAGCTGATACAGTTGTCTGTTAGCTGCTATGTGACCTAACTGAGCATGCAGAACTCTATCCTGCACAGTGTGTGGTTATAAAAACCTATTGTCACCTCTTCTTGTAGATACAGAGCTAACACACACTCAGCTTCTCTTGCATGTCTACTATGTATACCCTGAAGTTGTAAGAAAATGTTGAGTACAGTTCTTTTCCCACTAAATGTATCAGCATCATACAAATACTATAGTTAGTTTGGCTCAGTAAGTTGAAGATTGTGGCTGTGTCTCAATCACACTATATTTAGATGTGTAGTGTGTTTACACTGACATTTAGGCAAAAATCAATGCACTGAAAGTACCCGGATGCTGCCCTAGAATTTGCCAAAAATCTAGCGTGAAACGATGGACGCTTTGTGCACTAAACCGACGCCATCTTGCTGACATAGCGGAAAAGGAAAGGCTGGACTTTTAAAATAAAGGCAGCAAACAATACTGTGGCGGAGGCTAATTTGTATAGATGTGAATATGAAGTTATTTATTAAGATGTTAATGTAAAGCGTACAGCAGATTGCTACAATACATTATTACTACATTATTTGTTTAAGATTGCAGTAACTGATCCAGTACAGCTAGCATATGTACATATTTTTAGCCTATAGTGGACACCAAATAATCATTTTGGTGTGAAGCAGAATAGTCTAACTTGTACATCACTGCTGGTAAGTCGCCAACATCCAGTGTTTAATTTTAAACAGGACTTACCCACAATAGTGTGCACTACAGAAAAAAAGTTCACAGTACGCACTAGCATTCAGCATACTAGAGAATTGAGACACAGCCATAGCATTATTAACATCTTACGCCGCAATGAGAAGAACTGGATAGAAAGATCTTATTTTTTCCAATGTAAAAACTGTATTTGTCCCTTTAACAAAATCTAAAAAACCTGATTTATTTTTTCTGTATATTTTCTATTTTTACCATGTTATAGGTCAAAATTGTAATAGTTTAGTGTCTCCCAGGTGCAGGAGACCAGTATCATATGGTGAACAACAGGGTTATGAGTAACATTTCTGCCATAAAGGCAAAATGTTTCAGAAACTGCATGAAATATATGTTAGGCCTTAAGGGGTTAAAACTTTTAGAGCGGAAGAAAATTGTCAATAAATGTAAACAGAAATATATTTAGATGTTTGGAAAAACAGAAAGAAGACAATAAAGCTCACAGTATTGGGGCTAAACAGCTGTGCAGCCTAAACAAAGCTGCTTATAAAATAAGTTAATTGAAAAAGGGGCTTCTTTTTTCCAGGAAGTATAAAGACTTAATTCTGGAGTAATGAGAAACGTCATGAGATTTTAGTCCAGGTTTAACCTGATTTATGGGCACATCAAGGATGAGAAGTGCTGCTCCCACCATGTCAAGTGTGTATTGTATAGACCTGCAATCTGAAGTCACATTGATTGCACATTCACAAAAAATGATTTGTGGAAGATTTGAGGTAGATACTTTTCTTCCCTGATGCTTTGGTGCTGTAAACCATAGGCCCAAACTACTCAGAATCTTTGGATAATTGCATAGGGACTCCTGTTGTTGTTCGACATGATTTTGGTAAACAAATAACACAGCATTGGCACAAAATAAATGTCATACCGCTTAAGCTATTGGACATGATACTGAAACAAAAGTAATCCCTGTAGAATGTTAAAGTTTATGACTTTTTTATGTCACACATCTTTAAGACATCTTAAATGAGTATTTGTAATGTTATATTACAAGGAAAATGAGCATCTAAAAAGAAAAAAAGTGAATTGTATTGCAGAATTGCAGCAAGAGTGGTCAAGAACTTCCCAGAGCCTTATAATAATGTTCAGATTCATGGAAAAAATTGCACGCACAAGCAAATTGTGCTTCTCTCCCTCAGACTTACTCAAAAACCTGCCATAATCATCACCCTACTAACATTACTTATTTTATTGATTTCATTATCTACTCGCAATTTACTCCACCAGAATTACTGTCTGTGTTGCAAACGCACATCATTTGCCTTTTCTGCGAGGACAGACTGTATCTGCTCACTGCAGATTTATTGCTGCACAGCTACCAGAGCACAAGATGTTGGCACGAGCGTGATGTGTTTTGACTGGCCAATGTTTGCTTCTTTTTTTTTCTCCTTTTTTAAAAAGAAATATTTTATTAAATGCCCAATTTCTGTAGAAGCTTTGCAAAAAGTAGCACACCAGGAGGTGAGATGAAACTAGATGTGCATGCTCCAAAAAGCCAGACACAAGCATGACAAGAGTGGAGAAAAGGAGGTAGAAAGAAAATGACAGCCTGCAGCTCCTGGCGCCTACCGAGTCTTTAAATCTCACTATGATCTGAAGAGGAAGAATGCAAAAAACGAACAATAGAACCTTGAGCATAATTTATAACAGCGACGTTTGGAGCGTGTACTTTGATGAGCTGCCAGAGTTCTGAGCATGTTGTTCAGCTTTTGTTTGGATATTCTTGCTGCTTTTTTATTCTCTATTTTATGGTTTTAGCTTTTTTTTTTGTTTTTTACGTGCTGCCTCGTCTCATCCACTGATAGCAGAGAGGGGGAGACAAATCAAGTCCCAGTAATAGCAAAGAAAAAGATATGTCACTTGTTATGTGATATTTTATCTTCTTGAAAAGAATTGTCTGGTGCTTTGCAGAGTTGTTTGGAGACAGGAAAAGAAAAAAAAAGGTATAGTAACTAACAATGAAGCTTTTTCTAAGAATTAAGTAGCTATTGATGTAAATGCTCTCTTTATACATACATATATATATATATTATATATATATATATTATATATATATATTATATATATAATATATTAATAAAAAATAT
>JBAMIG010000005.1:7436214-7447449 GCA_037177335.1 Kiunga ballochi
ATTTCATGTTTTTTAATTGCATTACAGGAAATAAAGAACTCTTTCACAATATTCTAATTTTCTGAGACAGTCCTGTACACTTATTTAAAAGTTGTTTTCTAGTTTCAACATAGGTTTGCATAGTATATTTACATATTAGTCATTTCAGTTAACATTACTCATCCACTACCACCTGCTGAAGAATTAATAGGTAAACACTTGATTTTATTTTAAAACTTTAAAAAAGTATGTAAAAAATGGATTAAGTTTGAGTTCAAATAAAGAATAACAAATATATACCATTTAACAGATTTATAACATTTATTATTAAAATTTTGTTTTTACTGTTAAGTTGTTTATGTTGGATAAAAAGTAAATAAAAAAAAAAAGATCACATTAAGATGCCACCTCCAACCAAAAATGCACCAATTGAATAAAATCACTTTATCATCAAAGAGCGGTAAACACACATAAAATATATTTAAACGCAATCTTTAAATTTAAAATTTAAGCTAAATCCAATTTTTTTTTTTACACGATTTCTCTCTTATCGTTCCACAACCTATAAAATTACTATTTTGTCTTTAAAATAAAGTGCTTGGAAACACACGAAGTTAATATCCAAGCACTCTGTACATGCAGTCTTTTGTAGCACAGCACTTTTCATTTTAATATGTTTTATTTAATCTGTTCTGAGCTGTTCTCATCTAAAAGTAATATAATGATCATATGCCCCGCCACACCTTAATATTATCCTCCAATTTGTGTCAGTATGTGGAGGGATAAGCAGGAACACCTTTAAGACCCCTCCTAATGTCTGACAGAATCACAACACTTCGTCAACTGAGGGAAGCAAACAGGCAAACAGGTTACGTGACATTCATAAGAATCCTCTGTGAGTTCATTAGGTAGATCATTTTCTGTGCATGGGCTACAGGAGAAGGAGCATGCTAGCCAGGGGAAAGTGTAATTACTGTCCAGGGAATTGTGGTGTTATGGCAGGTCAGAGAATGGAAAGTGCTATCGCTAACTAAGATGAGTGTTGCAGCACGGTGTAGTTTGGGAATGACATAATTCCTGGTATAATCTTTTCAGAGGTGCAGCCTAGGTCATGATCTATTTAAACATAAAGCAATCAAAGTTGTGCATGGATTGTGATTCTTCACAACAAAACACTGAATCACATTACTCTAGACCCGGTAACCTTTTGTAAGTGATATTTGAAGTTTTTCTTTATTATTATCTAAAGTATTAACTGTGTGTATAATTTCATGTAATATTGTCTGTTCACAACTATTATGCTTACAACCAAAGGAACTTGCATACATAGAGGAGAGTCAAGGTGAATATGTGCAAACTGAGAATCAATGAATTGGAAAAAAAAAGATATTTTGAAAATGTATGTCCAAATTTTTAAAACATTGTTTCACAGTCAGGGCACAGAAAATCTGAGAGTGTTCAGGACCCATGATGCAACCCTGATGAAGTCTATTTTTATCCTAAATTTTGACCAAACACAACTCAACCAACATGTAGTCAAAAGGAATCTTTGATTGTTTATACATATTTGTAGCCAAGGAAGAGTAGTAATCTTGTAGTCTTACATTTCTTTGTGTGTGTGTGTGTGTGTGTGTGTGTGTGTGTTGCATTTAGGTATTTAACAAATATAATCATCTGCATTCTGGAATCAGATTCTTATGAAAGCGTTGCTCCTTTTGTCATTTGATTTGTCCCAAAGACTGTTTTTGGAATTTTCCTTTATTAAAACTTTATTATTACTGGTATAAGATAAATGCAGCTGCCTGTCGAAAGCTTCCTGCAGGTACGGTAACACAGAGAGGTTCATTTTCAGTGAATCCTACAAATGTGGTTGCTGCAAGGTTGTGACAACCGTAATGACAATGTAATTACGCTCTCATGCACCTTCAGATGACTGATAAAGAAATATGCAGCAGAAAGGTAAAATACTTCTATGCCAGAGCCAGATGGCATGCGGTGATGATGTCTGGCTCGCTGTCAAGCTGGACAACAGGCGAGCGCGTACTTTGACAAGCCAATAGACTCCATTCTCACCACTGCCCCCCTCCCCACCCATACCACCCCTATGGACAATCAGCACAGATAATCTTTTGAATTAAAAGAAAAAAAAAATCCAGGGTGGACACTTTGATGAGATAAGTACCCTTTGTCAGTTCAAGCAATGGTATTTTAATTAAATATATGAACACATGGTCCTGCCCCAGATGCTCAAGTCTAAACAAAGATAGCATCATCTAATCAAAGACAAGGCTAGAGTGTTTCAAGGGTAGAATTATTTTCTATTAGGCCTCTCTCCTCAGGGATTGAGCCAATTTTCTTTATTATGATGGAATCAGCATATTGTAGATTGGACGTGGCGATTGTGTTGCAGCAGAGTAGGTGGCTGCTCTCAGATGCTTGAGCAGCATCTTTAACATTTTCAGCATACAGGCTGTGAGTATTTTTTTTTCTTATTCCTTTTATTTGCATGTCAAAACTGTAGATATCTCCCACTTTGATAAATGTTTTAGATATAAAAAAGAGAATGTTTCCTGTTATTGGTTCACAAGGGCCTCGTTTGTGTTTCACATAATCTCACTGATCCATTAATCTCCTGACCTTGCTTGATTATAATCAGTGTACTTTGAAAATACGCTATTAAAAAATACAAGATAAGGTTTTCTGTGAGAGCAGGTCTGCCTTTCACAGAATTGGCATTGAAACATGTTTGATTGAAAAAAACAAAACAAATATAAGTTCTATGTTTAGCTCCAAGCCCTCTGGATGCTCTGTGGTTACTGTTGATTGGACTCTGCTGTGATCTGGCTATTTAATGAGATCTCCTAAAGGGATAATCTCACTAATGTGTACACATCTGCTTTCATCACAGGAGTGGGAAATGGCTTGATAGTAAGACCTAGACTGGTTTATCAAGATGTTAGCACATAGCAGCACACAGTTAGATATAAATGATGTAGTTGTAAAAGGCCATGTTCCCTA
This sequence comes from Kiunga ballochi, assembly GCA_037177335.1. Taxonomy (NCBI): domain Eukaryota; kingdom Metazoa; phylum Chordata; class Actinopteri; order Atheriniformes; family Pseudomugilidae; genus Kiunga; species Kiunga ballochi. The sequence goes on from JBAMIG010000005.1 coordinate 7,439,212, forward strand.
ATTGGACCACTGCGAAGCCAGGTTCATTTCAGATTTCAAGGATAAATCCTGGATACAAGAAAATTATTAAACTTCAACACAACTCTCCAGACATGCTTAAATGTCTGTTGCCCACTGTTAAACAAGGCTAATGCTTCATTTAAACGGCTCTTTGTTTAGATGATTTGGTGTAAATCAGCTGTGGAACAAATTTTATTTCAAGCTACAAATGGATGTCGCATATATTTATTTTCTTTAAACTGGAAAGTTTGTGTAGCAGTTTAATTTCAGATTTTGAACAAAGCATCCAGTTAATTGCTTTTCCTCCTGTTCTTGTGAATTCTAAATTGGTTTATTTTTAATCAATGGCAATCTAAAACTAGGTATCCAACTTCAGGTACATGGTGTAAATATGCTCTACATGCACATTTATCAAGCCAGCTAGATTGGACCTTATTATTTCCATGCATGCTGTTTTACTCTGAGCAATGCTTCCACTCGCTGGATTTAACCATTGTCAGGTGATGTGTATTGGTGTTAAGAGGGAGTGTGTGGCACAGAGTGATTAACACTTAATCTTGAGGTGGGTGTTTTGTACAGCTTCATTATATCAGGCGAACTGGCTGCAAAAAAAAAAACCCCAAAAAAACAACACTTATATCAGAGTTGAGTGTGACCGGCAATCAAGCATTTTATTGTAACTTAGCTAGTCTGCAAAAAGACAAAAGAAGGAAAAAAAAAAAAGAAAAAGGAGAAAAACATTTCAAGAGGATAACTGCTTGTAAATGTATTGAAGTGATTATTTTCCAGTACCAATCAATCTGGCATTTTTCTCAGTGGTAAGAGACTTTTGATCATCCGGATGTGGACTTGAGCTTGACAACTAACAAACACAAGACACCATTTCCAGATAGGTTCAAATAAGATGAAGAAAAGGTAAAGAAAAGGTCTGTTATTATTAAAGAGGAGCTTGACGGTTTGAGGAGATTAGGAGTGAAAATCACAAATTCAACCTGTTGTCATTTTCTTGAAGGCCTGTTCTTAAAGTGAGAGTCAGGTATTTTCTCTGAGGCACTGAGTACATCTATAATATTTGAACAGATCTCCACTGCTACACAAGCCAGTAAAATTCTGCCTTTTTCACGGCTCTTTTTCAACAAGCAGAAATTACTAGCGCAGTTTCTAACTGGGCGAATGGATTGCAAAAGTGAGAGCACAGTTTAAAGCTATGAGATCCGGTAAAGCAGATTTAAAGAATACACATTTCACAAGTGCAAACTCCTTTCTTTAAACTTAATTCCTAAGTCATGCCTACAAAACATGCAATGCTTGTTTAACCCTTTAAAGCCCAACCTTAGAAAGGGGGAGCAGAGATGTCCATTTTTTTTAAATCTGAAGCCCTTATTTAAACCTCCTACAGAATCTGAAAAAAAATTAACAATTTATTTTTTTTGTCCAGTTCACTGTTAATAATTATGTGATAGATAAAATTCCATGTAGTGTAGTGTTGTGTTTTTTGGTGTTCATAAGGGGGCAGGAGATCAGTATCACATGGTGCACAAAAGGATTTTGAATGAAGCTTTGACCATATAATGATGCAAAATGTCTGAGAAACTGTATCAAATATGATACATTTGGCTTTAAAGGGTTAAGGGGAGGGACAAAGCAGTTTTTGTTTGACAGACGTCACTATCCAATTCATTATAATGAGCTGGTTAAAATGATTGGATGACATTTTTTTCAGCCCTGTCTCTTCCATGAGAAACTAAAAATATTTTTTATTTTTGTTTTAAAGCTTTTATTTTTTTACGTGGATTTTAAGCAACAAAGTAAAGAAAAATGTTTGTAGAAAAAAATAACTTTTAACGATTTATGAGCATGGATTGCAAAATTGAGAACTGCACGCACACTTTTACAATTAGTGCACAGATTTCTACACGCTATTTCTTTTGACCCCTTTGGAATTAACTCAGCTCTTTAGATTAATTTGTCTGTTCATGTATATATGCAGTTTCGTTATGAAAAAAGACAGCTTGCCCACTTTCTATGTTTTATAATCAACCCCTGTTATTTTTCCCTGCTTTCTCATAGAGTGGATGACCATGGTGACCCTCTGACCACTGTCACTATATATGTCATTTAATTAATAGAAATGAATGAAAAGCCACCAATGCTAAATTTACAACAATAGAACTAAAGTTTTTAGGGTGCTGAATATTTGTGTCTTAAGAACTTTTATCAAGCTTTGAGTCATATTTTTCATTCTTATTTTTAAAAGAATGCACGAATGGACACAGGCAGAAGACATTTTGTTCAATAAAGGGCATTTTTGCAAGACAAAGGGCAACAAATACAATTATTTCATTCAAAATCTATGGGACCTTGCCTCTGAATCAAATGTCATTGGACTAGGAGTCAATACTTCACAGTGAGTGACTGAGAGAGAAGTTGTGGTTGCCTTTAATGAAGCAAGAAAACAGTTTATCTGGCTAGATTGACTTTAGGCAATTACTTTAAGGGCATTCCTCAATCAATAAAACGTTACATCTGGTGTGTGTTTTTGTGTGTGTATGACACATGGCAGCCGATTTCTGTGGTCGAATGGTACAGATTTTATTACTCGAGATGTATGGCAACATTTCATTTCTGTTTTGCTTTTATTATTTATTGATTCATTTATGTGAATCTTGTGTATTTCATCACAAAAAAACATGCTTGAATGTTGCACGGTAAATGGTTACTCTTTGGCATCTACTCCCATCAGTGCATTCCACTTAAGACATGGTAAAATTGACAGACAGCACTCTAAGCATACTTTTCTTTTATGTGTAACATTTCTTTCAGCTCTGAGCAGCAGCTGTCTAAACCAAATGTCCACCGGCTCTTTTACGAGACCGCAGTTAAAAGTGACCCCTGCAAATTAGCTTTGTCTGCTCGGGGGTTTCAGTAGCATGAGAGTAAAACACAAAATCACATTTCAGATGAATATCTGCACAATGGCCTTTTGTTCTGTGTGCTGAGATGACCTTGTTAGATCTAAAATCTAGATACAGAACAGATAGTATGTTCAACATTAAACCTTTGCACAGGAAATTGAACTGTCAGGCAGATGGAGAAGGAGAAAACGGCACTGTGTAATATAGACGATTGTTACGCTGAGGGTCTGTTTGTGCAAATGTCAAACTTAGTTGCAGTTACATGGGTGTGCTGTATTTGGATGGAAGGTTTAACACACAATTCTTCTACAGCAAAGTGTTATAGCGGTGATTCATTTATGAGAGCTGTGCTTGTTTGCTGCCTTTATAGCATGCTTGCATGACAGAGACAGAAATACACTGGCTTGAGTAATACATTTAATTATGTATTATGTATGTACTTATTGAAACTGGATTATACAGTAGACATATGAAAACTGTACATATACAGCAAGCCATTTTTTCAATCATGAGTTACATAATAGTAATGTTCAATTTGCCATATGATGTACCACCCAGATCTGATGCTGCAACAGAGTATGAGTGAAGTTTAGATTGAAGAATAGGGTCTGTGGTTGGTATGAGAAAAAAATAACAAGAAAGAAAACTCAATTCACATATCAGCTCACAACAGTTACATCTTCAGGCACAATCGAGTACATCTGTCCTTCTGCACAAACATGTGAGAAGGACCCGCATTGTCAGAACGGCCCTGTTCTCAGAATGGTGCCTTGATACAAATGTCTACACAGACAACAGTGAAGAGGAAAGAAAAGGTGATTAGAAGTGCTCCCAGCCTCTGAGAGGATGCGATCCGTGCACAAAGAGAGGCATGTGAAGAGGATTTGAGGGGAGAAGGACAAATTGCTGTTGAGTTTGATAAGTCTCACTTTCCAATCTTTTAGAATAGGCTGGTTAAAATGACTGGAAAGTGTTTTTTTCTTTTCTTTTCTTTTCTTTAGTCCTGGCTTATATTCTACTTTTTCTTTTTCTCCTTCCTCTTGTTATTTTCATTAATTAATTTCTGATCCAGTCATGATTTATCTTAGTAGTCATAAAATTCCTCATGAATAGTTTGGAAATATGACACGCCTGGTGTTTACCAGCCACAATGTTCAGTTGTGATACACTTATAATAAAGTACAGACTGGATTTAATGGCTCATAATCTGACTTATATGTGGAGGGATGTTTGACATTGGCCTTTTTTCTTATTTTAATAATTTTCTTTTATTTTTACTAATTTCCAAATTACCAATTTTGTCCAACCCCTAATTTCCTATCCCAATATCAATATATTTCATTTTGATGACAAGCTTCTGATTCTGGAAGTTTTGACCTGCTTTGAAGTCACAATGATTGATTTGCGAATTGCATCAAACAAACAATCATATCTGGAAAACTATAGTAATCTATAGTTGCCATCTCTTATTTATTGTCTCTCTGACTTAAACAAAAGCTGAGGAGGTTGATATGCTATGTACACATTGAATAAAAGTTGTCATTTACAAAAGTCATCATTTCTGTTATTACATTTAAAAAGAAATATCAATATAACAAGAATATCAAACATCTCTCGTTTTTTGTTTAAAAAACACCCAACATTCAATAATATTTGTAAGATACTTGTTGGGTGAGTGTTTAAATTTTTTATGTATTCAAATATAATAAATAAATAAATAAATAAAAAAGACATGTATAACTTCTCATCAAGTTTTATAATTAAAATAACCAGCAGACTTGTTGCGTCACAGTTTACTTATGTGGTCTCATCGCTTTGCTATTGACTTGACAGCTTAAATGCTTAACCTCAGGATGTTTTTTTTAAAACTTCTCAATGCACCACAAGAGCATTATTTATGCCAACAAACAAGTTTTTAATATTCTCTGCGGCTCTCCTGCCCTGAAGCAACATAGTACTGATGTAAATCATATTGCATGACAGATGATGCATCTTCTTGGACCTTTGATAATTTTCCTATGTTCCCAAAACAATTGTGTGACTGCCCTGACCTTAAATTTACTTCTGATATATGGCATTCAGTTAAATCCTCTCTCCTCTCTCATTTAAGATAATGACCGAGTGACAAACCTCAAGAAAGTAAATAAAATGGAGTAAACTCCCATGCGACTGAGGTCAACTTCACTGCGTAAATAAATGAACCTGGTACAGAACAACATTTTAGGTTTAATAGGTCAAGTTTATTTTCATGCCAGCTGTTTATATATATATATATATATATATATATATATATATATATATACATATATATATATATATATATATATATATATATATATATATATATATATGTATATATGTATATATATATGTGTGTTCTTTTCATTAAGTTTGATTTGCTTGAGGAGTGTAGCACAACCACATTTTTTAGCTAGCTAACATGTGCCTTAGTTCAGTTAGCACTTAGCTTCAGGAAGCTTGGGATTTAATTGACATCAATCATCCACTCTCATGCTTACAACCCCTCTATCAACCCTATCGCTTTGCCGATGTTTTCATTTTCTGGGTGAAGGCTCCCGTAACTGCCAAGATGGTAACAGGAGGTACTACCCTCTGAGCTTCGCTTTTGCTTTTCAGAAACCTACTGGGAGGCTTCATTCCCCCATACGGTCTATGGTAATGGCCCCAAAGCATAACTAGACAAAACCAATCTCAGATTTGAACCCATGTCTCACTTATATTTGTCATTTTGGACATTTATGGTTTTTTCACACCCAGAAGAGCCTAACCATAACAAGACATCAGTTCTGGTTGCTCATCCATGTGAGAATCAAATGACCATGCAACATTTAACCAGGTGCAGGGAAAGTATACCTAAAATATTATGTAGGAGTCCTTTTGACCTCCCAGTTTACAACATTCAGTATTAGAATTGAACTCTTAAAGACAGAATTGACCATTTTAGACCATGCAAAAATTGCACCCAAGAATCCCCATAAAAGTCTTTCATTTTAATACCTCAAGCTGTAAGCCAGATATGTAATTTGTCTTCTTCCTCTCAGGCAGGTCATGTCCTCCATCCATAGGGAGCAAATTGAATCTATAATCCAGAACCTACAGAAAAAAAGAAAAATATAAGGAATGCATTGTATCTCATATAGAGTAATAGCAGTTCTGGATCTGTCCTTTTCTTAGTCATGATCAAAATTGGTGTCTAAGTTCTCATAAAAGGATGACACTACCAAAGGACAAATGATGCATTTTTATTAAATTAAGAAAGCCTTTCCGAGCATCTGTACCCATCTTTCTGTAATTCCACATGTCCTTCTATAAGAAAGACAATCTGATTGCTTATTTGGTTTTCTAGCATGCACAGCGTCAGTTATGTGCATTTCCTGACAGGACACCTAACTGGTTAATGGACTGATTAAATTTTATATTTCAATGCTTAGTTTTCCTATAATTTGCTGGATATACTGGAAATGGTGTGACTAATTTAGTCTTAATTCCCTCTTATTAAATCTACTCTGACAAAAAAAAAGACCTAAGTTCACAGTTTAATAAAGTTGATGTACAAGTCCTTAAACAGTATTTCACAAGGTCTCGTAACCTAAATGTCAGAACACATATGATTTTGATTAAGCTTGTATATTTGGAAAGGAATGTCTGAGAACTGTATAATTTTAAAACCAAGTTGTCACTTTCCTTTTTTTTACTATCCATCTGCATCTCATGAGTTTGTTGATTTATTTTTTCTTTTTACCAACTCACATCACAACAAAATATCTATGTAATTATCTGATTATATTGTGTTTTTCCTTTATTTAAATCACGTTAAACACAATAACTGAGACACCAACCCAGTTCTTCAAAATGTTCTCTTCTTTGTATTTTAGAAGTCTCACCTTAAGGTGTCTGTTTCCATGAATATTTAAATAATTCATTGCTGTGGTGTTCTGGGTAATTTGTCTGTGAGTTCAGAGTAGCACTGCGCCAGACGTTACGAGGCAAGCATCCAGCTATAATAAGCACAACTTCATTGAATTCTAATTCGTCATTCCTTTACCAAATGTGTCCATTAGTGGAAAGGGATAGCTATTTAATTGTCCAAGTCTAGCTATACTTCAGCACTTTCACTGACATGAGTGTGTAAAGCCTCGTTGAATTACCTCTTTTACTTTATTTTGATTTCCAATCCAAAACCTCACCTCTTCAGACCTCCTTTTCCTGTCCGTGTCTCTTCATTATTTTTTTTTTCAAACTGCTTGCAAGAATTAATGTTCCACTTTAAGAAAGCTTCTTTTGGCAAGCTAAGAGGATTTCAGGTGACTAAAGTTGTGTCCAACTTAAAGTGACTGTATCTTTGAATAGCTGTTCATTTGCTTCATGACTGTTGTAGTGTCTGCAGAGAACGGCGTACGCAATCATAAGCTTGCATGATCTTAATTATTAAAACTCCATACTCTTTATTAGCTTAATGGTCCTGGCTCAGACCTCACTGAACTCCAACATAGAGAGCCAATAAACTGTTCATCAAAGTGACCGATCCAGAAAAGGAAACTGCATTTACCAGCATGATTAATAGGGTCAATATGCTGCTAACAGGGGAACACTAAAACATGTCATTTTAATCATGGCTATGCTTCCTTCAGAGCAAATTATTTCATTATCATTTCTAACCATCTTGCTGCAGTGCATATTATTAAAAAGTTAAGAAAAAAAAACCTCAAGGCTTGCCTGTTTAAGGATTCCGTGCACAAAGAGAAGAAAGTCTGTCATTTTGCATTGCTGTTTCCCTGGAGAGAAGAGTCATAATGGCAGAGGGTGTACAATGTTTTACTCTGGAAACAGCATGCCATCAGTGTCTGTGCTTGTGAACTTTGCATTTTTTATGTGCTGTCATGTTTCGTCAGTGAATCTGATGATGTGGCTTCAGTAATGTGTCTTTTGTGTGTGTGGACACAAGTTTGCGCACAGAGCATTGATTAGGCAAGTCCAACATTTCCCCGCATTGGAGAAATGTTTTTCTTCACAGGCTGCCTGGCAGAAAACGGCAGCTCATCCCAGCAATGATGTATTTGTCACATGTAATTAATTTTTCCCTCCATAAAAAACGCCCACCGGGATGATGGAAAAGGTGGGTTCATTAACCCTCTTTGCCCAAGCCTCCTGTGGTACTTTACAATGTATTGGTTGTGAATTTGTCCATTGCCCATAGCAAAAAAGGGGGAAGAAAAAAAAAAAGGGGGGGGGGGGGGGGGGGGGGTAGTGGAACTTTTTTCTTCCAAAATGCCTTTTTTTCTCTGGGACTAAAAAGATTTGC
>JBAMIG010000005.1:7498061-7508206 GCA_037177335.1 Kiunga ballochi
AAATCACATTAAAAACATAAATTAAATAAAAGTAATAAAAGTTATTATCAGATAAAGTTACCGTGCAGATGTCAATTATAGGCGCATGAAAAAAGAAATGTTTTTAACCTGGATTTAAAAGTGTACAGTACAGGGAACTCACATGGGTAGGCAGTTAAAACAATAGGAAACCATAAGGGGAGCAGTCCCACCATTAGCCATATGTGACAACAGCTGAAAAATTGACATGGTTGCTTGAAAGAAGCCATTCATATTGACAACTTATACTGTGCTGTCCTCTGATGGAGCAATGATACAATGTTAATAACAAATACAGTGAAAACAAACTGGGATACCTTCAAATGCATACTGTGCCAAATTCATATACATTTAAATATTTGTAATAATTTTGTTTGCATGTAAAAGATGTTGATTAGTGTTTTCTGTTAGCAGGACTGGTGGCATTCTTACAAGCAGTCTTTAAGGATCCTTCCTTGACTTGAAGTGGAATTTTTATGTTTTAGGTTAAGTTCAGACAGACGATATTTAGTTTATGACATTTTCTTTTTTTTTTTTTTACATTATAGGCCAATATGTTACACACTTGACCTTTAACTGAACATGTACCTGTGATTGTAGCATGATATATCCGTGCCTTTATTCATTGAGCATTAAAATCAAATTACCTTTTTTTTCAACCTCAGCTTCCTGGTTTTGGCTTTATCAACATCGTGTATGAAGCTGCTATGAAGCAAAGTAACTTTAGCAAGTTCTGGAGTAAGACTGTGCTTAGTCATAAAATATTGAGTGTGACATTTTAGAGTAAGCTGCAACGAAATGCCACAGAAAAGAGTGATATTTTTGAGGAACAACTATCATCTACTGTTGCCTCATGTCATTTCAGTTGTTTATACTTTAAATACTTTAATTGTTACTTTACTACCTTAATATTTCCAATAGTGTACCAGCCAAATAAAGCTTTAATCACAAATAGGATCAGTAAGTCAGTCTTTGTTTTATGGATGCTCACAGCACACAGCATAGTAAAGTAATGCGTCCTTGATACTGAAGAAAACAGATCATATGTGTTGTTTTGGAAATGTAACTGATTAAACCAGATCACAAAATGAACAAGTACCTAAAAAATGTAATACTACTGTTTTTAAAAAAAACATCAATTCATCTGTTATCTGTAGTGCTCAAGAAACAAACAACTGGTACCACACACATTCCCTTCTGCGGACAATTTCAAATAACAAATTAACAAAACATGCGTGTCTTTGGACGCTGGGAGGAACCTGGAGTACCCATAAAGTACTCATGCTAACATGGGAGAACATGCAAACTCCACACAGAAAGTCTACTGTCTGAGCCGAGGCTCCAATCAGTGACCTTGTTACAACAGCGCCCAATGCTAACCCAAGAGAGCTTATTAATGTATGAATTATTTAATATTGAATTAATGTAGCCTGAAATTTTATTAGTTGTTTTCCCCTTTTGTTATACTGACTAACATTGTAATGAAGTTTTTTTGGCATGACTACAGTTTCAACTTTACTTTTTGAGAGAGCAGTCTCCACAACTCAATACATTTGATAAGCATGGTGAGGCTGCAGTCTGCTTCAGTAACACTTGTCAAACAAATTAAAGCATAATGAATATATTTAAAGATGATTTTCCACTCCGGCCTGTTGGGTAATCAAAATGTTTTGACAGTAAAGTGTTTAATCATGTTAGTTAGGGACTCCAAGGCTCAACCATTCAACAACAAATAAACAGATATTTTTTCATTACATTTTGGGAAAAAAAGGACAAAAGATGTTTTCCACCACAGATTCCAAAAGTTTGAAGGCTGTCATTACCATGTCGCATCTGTCTCTGAATGCGAGTTTACTAATATGCTACAATCTCAACAATCAGGTGGAAATAATTTATCAGAACCAATGTTTGTTGAATTCAGTGAAATCTCCTCATTCCTTTAGACGATGAAAGCCTGCATTTTTCTTTGACTTTATCTTTGAGAGAAAACATATTGGACAGCAAATCCAATAAATAAGTGATAAGGCAGGAAGTACATAGGAGAGAGCTTTTGAACAATTTAAGCTCACAGGCATTTTCAAACATAAAGCCCAGACAAGATACGGTGAAAAAGCTCTTCAGCGCCTCAAGCAGATAGATGGAAAGGAACATCAAGCCTTCACACTTAAGGCTTGACATTGCTGAATGATTGTGATAACAACAGCAGCATAAAGAAAAGGACAAGGGAAGAATTCAGGGTCTATGAGTGAAGCAGTGAGCAGCAGAGGTTGATTTAGACATTGTTTTCAGAACTTTGATTTGTATTTTTTTTAACAAAAAAAGGGGAAATGCTGACATGATACATATAGAAACATACAGAACAGAAACCAAACAAATAAACAATATGTCCAACATCAAAAAAAATTTTTTTGTTCATTTCTTCTGTGTTCTTCGTCACATCTTTCAGTTTTCCTCTTAAACATGGTTGGATTGTATCCTAACATACAATACAACAAGACCAAGATGGGAAATTATTTTGGGTGTGTTACTTATAACTCTGTATTGTCCTCAGTTCAAAGTACCTCCATAAAAGATACAAAGATGGTGCATGCCTCCATACACTAAAAACTTGCAAAACATTTTTTGATTTATCAAAATTATGCAGCTCTGTCTTGTCTAAGTCGCTGTCCTTTCAGTTAATGGTAAAAGTAGTCCTTAGTGAATGACCTCAGGACTATACGAGAAGGATATTGTTTCAACATTTAAGATAGGCTATTTGCCACAGGTTTTATCTATAAATTACAAAACAGTGTCCCTACATTAAGCTTTGCTTCATACCTCTACCTGGCTTCTGATCTTTTCACATTAGTCTTTCTTAACCCTGATCCTGCATTATTTTTGAGCTTCATGTCTTCATATGCTGAAAGACAACACCAAAACCCTTAATACAGGCTATACTTGACACTTGATGCATGGGGATGACAGTGGTTGAAAGGGCATGCCATTTAGTTCGTCTAATTCTGTTCATATTGTGGCCTTCAGAATGTCACTGTTGAGAATGTCAGCTAGCACAACACTTGTCATCTGAAAGTACATTTCTGGGGCTAATGATGTTAAGACACAATTTATTAGTCAAAAGGCACATTGTTCCTATAGTACATTAATGAGAATATGGATAGTATCTTTGGCTGAGGTATGGACACTAACTAGTCATAGTTGTCATGAAAATGCATGACAAATGAAAGAAAAACCTGCGGAATGACCTTTAAGAATGGCAATCATAAGGTTCTACAACATATAGGGCAGTTTTGCAAGTTTTTCTACTTAAATCTCAGTACAAAGCTGTTAATTAGGAAGTTATTCCAGATCATCACCATGATCCTGAAGTGAATAATATTGAGCCCAGTGGCAGCCAGCTCTTTAGGCATGGCGTGGTTATCGTGGAAAGACCGCTGACAGGGTCTGACAATGAAGGAAATTAAATGAGAGAAATTTATGAGAGGTTTTGTGAGGTCAGTGTTCCTGGATATATATATATATATATATATATATATATATATAGATGGAAAGTTGGGGAGTTTTTGGTTATTGTCTACACTCAGAAATCCAATGGGTCAATGTGTTTCAGCTGTGCAGTGGTGCAGTTAGTTATCACTGTGGCCTCACATCAAGAAAGTTGCTGGTTTGAACTTTGGCTGTAGGAGGTCCTGAACAGTGAACTTTCTGTGTGAGGTTTGATGGTTCTTCCCATGTTAGCGTGGGTTCAATCCGGCTTCCACCAATGCGCCTTGAGAGAGGCTGAATGGAGACTTTTGCCTATAGGCAGGAATGAATGTGGATGGTTGTCTATGTGTGTTGGCCTTGTGATGGACTGGTGACTTGTGGTGGACATGGTGTAGGCTACCCCGCCTCTCGCCTCATGTCAGCTGGGATTGGCTCCAACTTTCCCGCGACCCCATTCAGGGAATAGGCGGTAAATAATGGATGGTGTTTCAGAAATGGCAATGCAAACTTCATGTTATTCATTGAAGCGATCATGGTGACATGGAGCGGCTCTGAACCATGGACACTCTATCCTGACTTTTTTCTTTCAATTATTTATCAATAATGCTTACGTTTGGTTATTTTCTTGTCTGTAGGTATTCTGATTTGCATTGTTGTTTCTTACTAACTTAATTTTGGGCTTTTTCTTTAGTTACCTTCAGCTTTGGACCTGAACACAATCGATGCTGCTGCGCTGATGAGAAGAACCACTTTAAGTGCACTACCATTTATTGAGGAGGTTGGTGCTGCTAACATATATATTTGTATAGAATGAAATATTTTATAATAAATACATTGAATATCAGCCATTTTCTTTTTAATGTTCTGCTCTCTATAGGTTGCCAGGCTGCAACGCACTACAATCTTTAAGGCAGCTGGCTCCTTGGATTTCCAGGAGGACTCCATTGGAAGTATCAATATGCTCCTGTGCGGAAAGCAGCCGAACTTCAATTCAACCAATATGACCTTTAATTTACCTTCATACAGACAGATGGCTAAGAACAAGTCAATTTCCATTATGGGCAACATTTCCGGTAAGTGCTGCAGCAAGCTGCTTTGTAAGGAAAAGCTGTCATATATAGCCTGTGTCTCAATCATTTAGGTTCTTTTTAAGACTCTGCACTCGTCACAGGCAGGAAATAGACACAATTCTGAAATCTGCAATGCTTAATGTGTTCTTTCTGTTTTGTGTTTTTTTTGCACTTAGTATTTAAACTGTGATGCTTTTGAAAAATGTGAAATTTTTATGAAAACATCATGGGTATTTAATATAGCTATCATAACTGACCTAACATGCATCCTCCATTTTCTATGTGAATATTATGATCTGACTTGGTACTTCCTGGTAATTGTTAAGATCATAAGTAGCTCAGTGTCAACTGAGTTAAGCCAAGTAGCCTTTTTTTTCAAGACTGTAATGAATAACCAAATACTCAGTAATTAAATTTAATTAATTACACAGAACAGATTAATTGAAGGCAGCCATTGTCTTTCTGGACTTGAAAATCTCCATGATCCTGTAAAAGGGAGATGAATTAGAGGTGCATGGTACACAGTGCAGTCAGCTGTGCTGGGTGCACAGGATGTGACCACTTGTGCTCAGACAGGAGCAGGCACTTGTGACATAGCTAACACCTCTGCCTGAGCTGAAAACTGGGTTTGATTAGGAATGCATCATTGCAGTATGTGTCAGTGGATGGCATCTGCTGTGGGTGATCAAATCTGCTGTGTACATTTTATTTCAAATCTGTGCACTTCCCGGCCAGACATAATGATGTTTTCTTTAATGGTGAGGAAATTCCAGACCCAAACTCAGAATGTGCAAATATATGACATCTTCAAAGTGAACATATGGCAATCTAAACTTCCCACAGAGGAGAGATGGTGTTACTAAAACAGGTATGAATATGAGCTAGTATTCTACGCTATTCAGAAACAGGAGTGTAACCATTGCAGCAATTTTCAACGTGTTTATTCTTACACTATACAGGTTTTCCTTGAAATTGGTGAATAATTGTTTAATTGTTAGAAAGATTGAGTAGTATAGATTGATATCTACAGTGAGGTTCTATTACATAGCTTTAAAAACAAACAATCAAAAAAAGGTGATCTCCTCAGTCTAAGCGGACTTTTCTGGTCAAAATGATCTTGCTTACATTGAACTAAAGGTAGTGTCTGGATCTTTATTGATGGAAGTCAATGGATGCATTGTTGTTGCTGGATGGATGGATTGATGGATGGATAGATGGATGGATGGATAGATGGATAAATGGATAGATATATATGTAGCGGTAGCCTCGATATTAATACCACATATGAATATGAAGTATTAATATTTATGCATATTATTTGTCAGCCTACGGAGCACCACCTTTTATTTTCTAGCATTAGCTAAGGATTATAAAAGGGAACCTCTCAATTTAACAGTCTTAAACACTACTTCGTAAGTTCTCGTCAGAAGGAACAATTCTCTTCCACAGTAACCACGCAACCACAACAAGTTAAACGTGCAACAATTTATTTACAAAAGTAAAGTTTAAAATCAATGACAAACCCAATTCATGAATAAATCCAAAGTAACATAATATTGAGTATGTTGGGTGACAGAGGGAGAGCGGGAGAGAAGGAGAGAGAGAATGCGAGGGAGCAAGAGAGAGAGAGAAGACGAGGCCAAGGGGGATGGCCGATGGAGCAGTTCAGAAAACACGGTTTTCTATGTAAAGTGAGGCCTTTAATCTACAGGTTGGAAATATGAAAAGTTCTATTATTTAGCCTACTATAAGGGCTGAGGAGGTGGAGAATTTGAAGATGGCCGATTTAAAGGAAAGTGAGATTAAATAGATTCAAAGAGCTATGGGTAAAGCAGATTAACTAAGGTTTAGACACCAGCTGCAATTATAAATGGGCTCGTCTTACTTTGGCGATGAGATCGGAAACTCGTCTGTGGTGGAAGTTGGGAGGCACAGGAGTCCAGGTGGAAAGTCCCGAAGTCCTTTGCAGAATTCCGCAGACTGAGAGCCCGTCTCGGACCTTTTTGGTTCGGCGTCCGAAGAGCGGCCCACGCTCCGTCCTCTGAGGAGCGACTGGTGGCTGGTAGCAGCAAGGTGGGTTTCCCGTGATGGTGGGAAACGTCGTCAGGGCGTAACGTTGCTCGTGAAAATCTTCTAAACCACGGTTGCTGGTCTAAACCCTGATAATACTCTGGAACTTAGGATGCTTTCTGGTCCAGGCGAGTTGAGCAAAAAACACAAAAATGCAGACTAACAAAATCGACGAAAACGGACAAAACACAGCGCCAACAAAAATACAAGAACTAAAACTACAAAAACTAAACTTACAGAAAACTCACACAACACAAACGGGAACTAAAAACTTTTTTGCCTCATGTCTCAGGTAAATATCCTTGAGACTCAGGGCGGGCCTTTAAGATCTGTCCAATCCAAGTGTTGGGATGTTGGCGCAAAGGAGGGCTTTAACCTAAGTCTTGTCAGATCTTAGAGTTTAATCAAATCTTTAACATATTTCCAACCTTAAGGATAGATTTTATGAACACACATGTAGAGATGGGAGAATGTATCGATTACTTTTGGCAGGTAATTTTAACAACAAGGCAGGCGTTTGATCAGCCTCTGTCTAACGGGAAGTTCAGTAAAATATATGAGACATTCTTGACACTTTCAACAGTTGTTTGGTTGTCCGGGAACCTGGGGAATAAAACATTCATTTTAACCTAAGCTTTCAGTTTTGGTTGGGTCGTCAAAAAAAGGAAACACAATTAAAAACACATTTGACAACATTAGAACAGGAGAATCAAGATCGCAGATGGTTTGAGAACGTCCATTGAGTGGCACTCTCGCTCCATCGAGGGAATCAACTTATTTACAAGTCAGGGAAAAATTGTCATACGGAGATGGTTGAAATTTCTACCTGCATCCTATGTGCAGTAGAGTTCATTTAGCTAGTGGTGAGGGGCATGTCCATACGGCTTCATGCAATTTAATAATGCAAAGTTTTAAAGTTCGGTTGTAGAGTTCTCATACGTGCTAGTGTGGGAACATGATCCCCTGGTGAGGGGACATTTGGTTCTCATCTAGGGGCGATTGGCTTCAAACGGGCCAGAGGTGTTCTGGCATGAGACGGAGGCGCAGCCTTCCTGGCTATCGTGGATCTTGTCCCCATGATTGTGATGGATGGAGACAATAAACAAAAATTAATCTCGTGCGTACTGTTAGTCTGACACTTCTGTGGTTGATCTATTCCAGCCGGTGCGGAGCTCTTTTGAAGTGTAACTCCAATGTCCTTATCTGAGTCTGAGCATCAACTCAGCCTTGGGGAAGATCACTACATATATATGGATGGATGGATGGATGGATGAATAGATGGATAGACAGACAGAAAGACGGATAGACGGATAGATGGATAGATGGATGGATTGATTGATTGATTTATGTGTACTCATGTTGCACTGCTGTTTTTGGTAAAAGCAGAAAATAAGATTTTTTAAGCAATCTGACATCATCCTTTGATGTAACATGATACACACTCAGTTCGTGTTGCTTTATAGTTTGTTTTGATCTTTGAGTTAGTCTAGTGCTTGAGTACTTTATCAAGGTATAATGGGAATCAAGTAAGCATGCATAAAGGATCTTTGCACTTCATGCTTCCACATTATTTATCATCTTCAAAAGAAAAAAAAAGGATATGTAGTCAGAATAGGTAGTTTAAAAAGTGATGCCCTCAGTAATAGTTCAACTATTGCACAATGTTTTACCAAAAAGTCCACTTTAAGATATCTGCCATGTAACAGGATGAGAAACCATTAATATTTTACCATCTGTGTGAGTTGCTTTTGTGCACAAAAAACCTGAGTGTGCATATACCTTTAGTGGAGCTTTAATAACCAATAAGACCATCCACAAGATAAGTGCATCACCCAAAAGCAAATTTAATGGCTTTTCTTGTCATATTGTCCTTTTTGAAAAACTTAATTTTCCTATAGTGTTTGGAGTTCAATTTGTCTTTTTATTCAATGCAAGGAAATAGGCAATCTGAGAGGGAAAACATGTTTGGAAAGGGAAACATTTATATTTGATGGTAATTCTTTTCACAGTGAAATAAATAATAATATAATATTTAGGGAATAAAACAAGTATAGAGAAAAAGCATTCTGTCATAGAATATATAAAAGTAGTTTGACATTTTTAAAAAGTACATTTCTACATGGAAAAACAAAACTCTGTTATTGTTATAAGATTTTGCTATTGATGTGAATATTGTGTCGGGCTCATATTGCTATTAGCATTTCTCAACCACATTGACTGCTGGGTGGTGGTGAATTTTGCACAATGGTTACACTTTCCACATATATGACAAAACTCCTGCTTTTCCTATTTGGATACTAAACTCAATGCATGATCCTAAACAGCCTGTCAGTCACTCTCTAAATTAATGCATACATTTATCTTTGTACTTATCTATGTATGCATGTGTGTTTGGATGTATACCAGTATATGCATGTAAAAATCAAAACTCCTACGCACTTAATTTTTAAAGCAATCACTGACCGAAGTTTGATTTAGACAGTAAATACTTTAAAACCTGTATTTTTTTAGAAATCACAGTAGGTTAAATTAGAGATTTTTTGACTATTATTTTTAAACTGATAAACTGATTAAACTCTACTAAAAAAACTCATTAGGTATTACTTTATTGATGTTTATACTTTTCATATATATGATTGTGTATTTCGGTTTTTAATGAACCCAATTAAACCGTTATATTTTTTTCCTGATATTTAAATAGTACTAAATCAGAAAAAATAATCTTGGTAGTGGTGTTTGGGGGCAGCTTAAGAAATAACTGAACACGTTTCTTCGATAAAAGTGTTAGGAATTGGGTCTACTGTGTAACTTTTTCCAGCCTTGTGCTCATTAGACACCCAATAGTCTTGTTTTATTAAATAATTTTTTGGAGAAAACTGCACAAAATTAGGTTTTAATAAGAAGCTTTTATAGGCTAGGGATTAAGTAACACCATGGAGTGGAGCTGCATGCTCATGCCAGCATAAATTAGCATCATATCCTCCTAACATAATAAGCAGTAACATCTTTGTTCAAAAGGCTAATGGTTGCTGTGGGTTTGCTGTTGCATTTTATTGTGCTGGTCTATGTTAAATGGCTCTGGAATATGCAGCATCTCTGCATAATGTTGTACTACCCCTCCCTTCTAGTGTTAGCGACAGTGTACAAGTACACCCAAAGGAACAGTAAAATCAAGAACAAAACAGTATTAACAGTACTGGGATATTCCCTCAGGTCATGGCTTAACTTCCATTTTCTTCAAAAAAAGACATGCTATCCTAAATAGCAACTATTTTGTGATCCTTCATCACATTGAATTGAAATATTATTGTACAGTTTTTGAAATACTTTCATTAGTTAATGTATATATTTATGTATATTTAGGTGTGTTTTTGTGTGCGTGTTTTGGCCAACACACATAGACAACTATACATGCGCTATACATATATCATGCGCCTATGATTGACATCTGCACGGTAACTTTATCTGATAATAACTTTTATTACTTTTATTTAATTTATGTTT
>JBAMIG010000005.1:7508306-7521191 GCA_037177335.1 Kiunga ballochi
GAGTCTCCAATCAGCCTATCCCCAAGGTGCATGTCTTTGGACTGTGGGAGAAAGCCGGAGTACCCGGAGAGAACCCATGCTAACACGGGGAGAACATGCAAACTCCACACAGAAAGGTTCCTGGAACCAGCAACCTCCTTGCCGTGAGGCCACAGTCTTATTTTTTTACACACACACACACACACACACACACACACACACACACACATATATATATATATATATATATATATAAAATGGGTATTAAGTTTCTAAATATGTAATGCAATCGTAAAATGATTATTTGATGCAATTGTGTTGAGATCAGAAATTACTTCTGTCTTGACAGCACACAACACATTTTGTCAGCTTTATATGTCATAATTTCAGGAAAAAACTAAAAAAATGTATTATCAGTTAACATTTCAGTTGGTTTAAATTAGCATTATCTGAACGTTTCATAGCCTTACCAGGTAATTTAAAAGTGTTCATAGCAAACACCTTACCAGTTAATTTAGCTAAAAATGTTAATAGCAAACAGAAATGATGTCTTTAGTTACAACTGCCACTGGTTTATGTTTTAACATCAATGGGAAGAAGCTAAAAAATGTAATTTATTTTCTAATTAACATCATACTCTGGTAAATGTGACACATTCATGTCTTGACTTAGTGCTAGGTTATGGTTTTCCTCGACAACGAAGACGGATATCTTAAAAGCTGAATACAAATGAATACAAATAGGCCAGGCACTCATTCTAAGTTGTAGTGCATTATTATGTATTGTCAAGCAGTCCCAGAAGATATAGTCTAGTCTCCGAAAAGTACACAGCTACTTTATATTTATGGAAATGACAAACACATGACATGCATACTATAAAAGGAGCTGGCTTTTTTAAAAATATTCTTTAAAGGAATGCACATCATATCAACAAGCTTTATTCATGAGCTAGACTTACTCATAATAAAGCAGAGCCTAATGCAGCATTTTGCCCTGACCATGGGGTCCTCGACTCAATCTTATAAAAAAATATGGACAAGTAAAAAGCCGCATTACCTGTTAGAAATTAACCGTCCAGCGTTTATATATATATATATATATATATATATATATAAAATTGAGGAGCCACCTTCATCCAAGACATGGTTTGTTTCTCATTAGTAGGTGTTTTCTCACCCAATGTGGCAATTTTCTTCTCTAATAATTAATAAGTTTATAATCTTTTGAAGCAAATTAGCATTTAATTGTAATTAACTCATATAAGTCTTAAAAGGGAAAACATTTATAGATGATTTAAATTCAAAGAAAGTGGACAGGAGATACTAAAGTACATCATTTATTATATCCACCCCTCATAATGAGGCACAGTTTGCTGGGTGATCACTAATGTTCAGCATGGAACCAAAGGGACCTTTGTATCTGTTAAGGTTAACAAAAATAAATGTATCTGTCTAAATAAGGCAAGTAAACAACTTGTAGATGTGTGGAAAAACAAACGCAAAAACAGAGACAATACATCTCAGAAATGACAACCCTGAGTGACTCTTCTCGCCTCTTTCCATTATAAATTCACCTGTTATGATGACAAAACACATAATGTGTATCTGCAATAAGTAGTTTCCATTTTATTACCTTTTTTTTATTTATGTTTTTTAATGTCCATGAAGAGATAATACACATCTATACTGACAGAGAAGACAGTTTAGGTGTGTGTGTGTGTGTACCATCTATACTACACAAGCAGCACTGTCTCCTTGAAATACTGACTTCAACCCATCTCCAGGGTTCACCTCAAAATGATTAAATTCGCCAGCTAAGTTGTTGGCTGGCTTGCGGCTCAAAGCAATTATTTGACTGTGGCTAAACCTCGTCTAACAAGTGGATTTCTATTTCTTTTTATTTTTCAGATGTCTGTTTTTATAATAATGTAAGGTTCTTTTGTTAGACAGAACTACAGGATTCTGGAGAATGTGAAACGTCCACAATGTTATACTTGTTTTATCACAAATTAATAATAATTTAAAAAAGCTACACATTTTTCATTGTTTTTTTCCCCCGATACAAAGTTCCATATATTAGGGTTTATTAGTTACTGCAGCAATCATCATTAATGCTCTATTATAGAGCATAAGGCTTTTTTTTTTGTTTGATTGGATGTACATAATTGCCATTTTTAAAGTAAAGAACCAAAGTGTACAGTTTGCAAAACACTGTAAAACTATTGTGACTGTTTAATTAAGACATTTTTCCCCCAAAAGTTGAGTTAACTGCAGAAAAAATGTCTTTTATTTCAAAGTTAAGTTTTTAGAAGTCATTTTTGGGTTTGGGATTGAGACTTAAAACCAGTTTGTAGCATTTTGGACAAACTATCAACTTCGAGATTTGATAATTGAAATCTGATCTAAAAATTTATTATTATCCACAAAAACGCCAATTTTATAATGAAGAATCTTTCGTCGGAAGATCAGCAAATTCACGATGTGTAATGTTTTCAGTCTATACATTGATTCAGTTATCTTCCTAACAATCAACGCAATAGAACAAACATGGAACATCCCATAGATATCCATAAGATGTTCATGTTGTCCACCACTGCTTCCCACATTTTCAGCAGTACACTAACATTAGGCATACATACATTTTCTGCATCTTTTTTGTATAGACAGAAAACAATTCACTGTAATACAATTGTGCAGTTGCTGTGCACCCAAACAAATTTTACTTTAGCTAACAAAAAGATAAGTATAAATATATATAAGTATGTAGATGGAGTGTGTAAAGCTCTGAGTGTTATGAATATAGTATAGTGTTGTAGAGGAGATGAGAGTTGCTTCCACAGAGTTGGCTGAAGGGATTCCTATCATTCCTGATTTGAAAAACTTGCAAATAAATTCCCCATAATTAAAAGGAAACTTTTTTAGCGACATTGCTTAAAATATTTTGTTTCCAGAGAAAGAAGCATGCAAATCAATCTCAGTACATTCATTTGGAGCTTCTGTAGAAGTTTATAAAACTCCTTAATGACCTGCATAATACAGGGGGAGTTCTTTCAACACTAGTCACAATGCCAGGGTTTCTAAATACAGATGTTTTCTTATCGAGAAGCACTTTTTACAGCTTGAAACCAGAGGTCTGTCAGCTCCTGGTTTTGCAAAGAACAACCCCATTAGCTGCCTGAAGGAAAAAGAACCATTTGTGAGATTTTCCTAAAAATATTGTCTTCAAAGCATTAACATTAAGAGTTTCAACAGTAAAGACATGCCAAACCTAATTACTCCAAAAATGACAAGGAAAATGTGATTTTTTTTCCCCCCTTTTTTTCTTCTTTCCATGTGAATAATTCTCACCAAGAATATGTATCTGACATTGGAGCTCCTTTTGCAGTCAAAACCTAACAATATTCAACTTCATCTGAGCCAAACACCAAAAATATATATTTATATATACATGTATATGTACACACATACAAACATGCACTGTGTGATGTTATGACTGCAGAAGGTAGCATCGGTGCAATTTGTGGAGGGAACAGCTGGCCAAACCTAGGCCAAGGGGAGGCCATTAGCTGTCCACACACTGACCTCCCAGGAGCCTCTGGTAAAGACGACCAGCAGGCAGAAAGGCTAGGATTTAATTGCAACAAAAATATCTGCTAAAATACCTGTGATGTGATGTGGGAGATGTCTGCCCTGGTGAAATGAAAGAAGAGGGAAGTTTGGATGTGTGGCTACAGTCTTGAAAGACACAAATGAGACAAAGGCAAAGATGAAATGAAAGCTATTTGAGCAAAATGCAAAGGCATATGTCCATATTAAATACCAAATGACACAACAAACTGATCAGATGTCCAAAGGGCTTCACCATAAGAAAGTAATATTTACATTCAGAACATGTGGTGGAAAGTCTGAAGAAAAATTGGTCTGACCACTTTCAGCTATAGCTCACAGTGCTGGACCTAACTTATTCAGCACTCCCCTGGCCTGACAATATTCATGTTGGCAGATAAGTTAAATTAGTAATGATCCTACCTCTGCAGAATATATTGACTTTTCACTCCATTCATAGGAACTTTTCCTCAATACTCAGCTCTGGATCCTTGACTTGTTTACATTTGGGCTGTCAGTGTTTTTTAGTGAAAATGTACTTTTTATAAACACACCCACCAGGCAACACGTTATGGAGCTGGACTCCTTAGTTTTAAAAAATAAAAAGCATTTGAGTCCACATGATTCCTATGAACCAGCAATTGCAATCCTTTTCTAACAATATGCAGTAATAATGGATTAGAACTCTTCTTTCTGAAGCCTTTCCCTTTGAACAGTTAGCCCTGTTGGGTCAGGGTTTGTGGTATAGTGTTCTAAAGTGATCAATCAACACAACAATACTTACTTAAATAAGCTACTTGTGATTTTGTTTGATAAGAACCAGTAATCAAGACTCCAGGAGAAGAAGCCATTAAAGAGTTTGTTCTGAAGTGTGGTGATTGCATCAATACTGTCGCTATGGTTCCCATTCACTTACCAGCCAGAGTGGACCTTTTTACTTTTAATACTTCCTAAATTCTTCATGGCATAGATATAAACTGTATTACCATGACAGCCTCATGCAGGTGCTGCACATTCATGTCTAGATTTTTTATTCTACTACTAGGGCCGAAACAAACAATCTATCAATACTATTGATACCAAGGATATTATCAATATTGTTCAAAATCTGTGTGATGAGATCAACCAGCAAAACAGTGCTTGAAACTTTACTTTTCAGTTATGCAATTCAGTTTGTTTCTGATTTGTTTTAGTTTATTTTCAAATTACACATACTGTGCTTTATTATGACCATAATCCCAATCAATAATTAAAATGATCAGTAATTAAAATTGTTAAATGATTGTAAAATATATAGCAAAAAAATATATGTCTCAGTATCATGTTGGTTTTATGTTGGTGCAATGCCCCTGCACTGGATTTACCTGGTATAGAATTGACACCAACATTAGTAATATCGCTCAGCGTCATCCACTTATCAAAGGTGCTTTATTGCATTCAGATCTGGAAGCCATTAGAGTAAAGTGAATTTATTCCAACGGTCAAACTAATTAACAGGTTTGTACACGTCCAACAACAACACTGAGATAGGCTGTGCCATTTAACCCTTGTGTGGTGTTCATTGTTTTGTTACTCAGCCAATGTTCATGGGTCTGGTAGACCCGGTGCATTGTTGCAGTTTTAAAATAATAGAAAATCAAACAGTTTATGTAACACTACTCTGTGCCAGTTAAAAAAAAATAATTAACAGATTGCATAAATAAATAAATTAAACAAATAAAAAGTGAAAATGGGTCCCACAAACCCGGATACCATACAGGGTGTTTGGGTCAGTGTACCAAATGTTGATATGCAAAGTATGTGAAAAGATTACCTTGCACACCATGATATTATCAGGTCCAGTCTGTACTGATGGCACAAGGCAGAATTGATTTTTGTGGGGTTTGTTCCAAATTCTAATGGCATTATTTAATGTTGCAGCTACAATTGACATTTATTAGACCATGGAACTTAATTTTTTTTCTCCTGATGTAGCTTCCATTTTCTTTTTTTAGCTGACAAGAGTGGTACTGAGTGTCATTCTTTGTAAACCATCTGTTTCAAGGTTAAACATTCTTGTACACAGATTACATTCTATAAATGCGAGTTAAAACAAGTTGGATTTGAGGTACTGCTGATTTTCTCTCATCTCAATCCAGTGAGATGTAGTTTCCTCTTCATGGGCAACATTTTAGTATTAAACAAAAAAACTATGATAAATTAGAATATTCCTAGATATTTTTATTAGTATGTATATAGTGTATTAAAAATCTAATGTAAAGAATGATATATGATGCAATATTTTCTTAATATTTGCTTATTTACTACATATTGGCAGTAAACTGTTAAGGTGATTTTTCTGAACCAATCACACAAGTTGTTTCATTATCTCCAGCGAAAGAGGACACATCCAGAACCATTTTGGATTTAGAGGTGATTGCTTGTTCTCTGCTTTGACTTCCCCTGTCTTGTTTACTCCTGTCTTCTCTCTTCTCTAGATGCTTTTTGTCAGACTCTTGTCGACATCCTGGAGGGCACACCTGGTCTGCGCTACATTTGGAGCACCTTCAAACCACTATTACAAGGAAAAGTCCTCTATACACCTGACACACCTGCTGCCCGCCTGCTGGTGAAAGAAGTAGGTGTTCAGGGAAAAAAAAAATTAAATGCATGTACTATGTCGTTTTCAGCACAAATCTATATTTATTCATAAACACATAGATTTATATTTAAAACACATGCATTGTGATACTCTATCTTGTTAGTACACAATCATGTCTGTTAAGAAAATGAGCTCAGTGTTTCTATAGTAAACAAAGTTTAAAAAAAAGAAGAAATTTGTTCAAATTGACTTCCTAAAAGGAAAAATAAAACAATATTTATACAGATGGCGTCATTATATAATCCAAAGAAGCATTGCTAATTCATGCCGTGATATTTATCAAGAAGATTGGCGTGATTTCAATAGCTGTGTAAACGAAACAAAAAAAGACATGGTGAAGGCTCTGCCTTGCAATTACACAATGAGCAGGAGCAAAAGGGGCCAGCTTCACAGCAGGCGGCCCAGTGATGTGCATAGGATGCCCTCTGAACATCAGGCACAGATTGTTTACAAATCATTGTCCTGGGGTAAATAACCCCATTTACTTTCATCAGCTTATGGGTAGAAAGAGGATTTGTGTGTGTGTGTGTGTGTGTGTGGGAGAGAGGGGGCTACAATGTCATGAGTTTCTCTGGGGAGTATGCAGATGTGGATGACTTATCTGTGTTGGCTCAGCACAAGTGAAAGGCTCAGTGGGTACTCTCCTTTAGAAATAGGTAAAAACAATTCACTGTTAAAAGTTTGTTTTTGTTGTTGTTTGTTTGTTTGTTTCAGGCAAACACCACATTCAACTCCTTGGCTATGTTAAAAGAACTCGCTGATTGGTGGGATGAACTCGGACCACGTGTTTGGGATTTCTTCCAAAACGGCGCTCAAGTAAATGCGTTTCGGGTAAGATGGAACAAAATGACATTTATTTTATTTCTATTTGTCAAGTTTTTTATGGCACTTGTGATTTTTATTATTTAGTACGGTGAGAAAGAGCAAAGCAGTTGGCTCAAAAGTTGGACAAGTAGTGGTTCGTTTAATCACTTTCCAATTTATTTAATAATAATAATAATAGTAATAATCTTTATAATAGTCATATAAACTGTTGTGTAATATAGTACTGTAGATTCTGATTAGTCATTTTACAATAAGCTTCAACTTGTCAGCAGAGAATATGTTTTAGCTAAACTTTGTTCCTCATTTAAAAAGTGCACAATACTTACAACTTTGTTAGACCTTAGCAGGTCTAATAATGATGTATAATACATCACAATTTGCTATAAATATACAGAGGAAAAATAACCAAACCCTAACCTCAGATTAGTTTAACTAATATTTTAAAAGGTAAATGTAACAAAGTTTGTTTTATTCCATATTCGCTTGTAAGATTTGGAGGTGAATCAAAAAACTTTATTATTTATTTAGTTTTCTACAAATAAAACAAAAACCATTTCTATACTGTAAACTATAAAGCAAGAGAGTATTGCATAAAAACCTAGGAAAAACATACTTAATGACATGTTCTCTGAACCAGTAGCATTATACACTGATTATGTTCGTCCATTTCAATGGCTTTGATGCCATTATAAATCCACCTTTAATAGTGGTATTCAATGTTTAATGTTCTCAGACAGGGCAGCTTAACAACATGAAGAGGTATGACTGTATCACACATGCTGTATCATAAATGTGAGGCATTATATTTAGTAAAAGGGTTTTTGTGAGGAAAATGTGAACTCTGGACCTCCTGATTTTCTTCATCGCAGTAAACATATCATATATAACCAGTTCTGTTGCTGCTGAACAGCATTTTTCTTTATAAAAAACAAGCAAACAAATTGACATTTACAGATACTGTAAAATGACCCTGAACTCGCTGCTGTTGATGGAATAATACCACGCTGTGCAGATGTTGATGGTTGTTAGGAGGTTTTTGGCTCTACTTCAGTCTCCACCTGAAATGAATGTGTATCCAGTGTCTCTACCCTTTTGCATGAATACCCAGAACAGGTTTAAGTCTTGGTTACCAGCAGGTCCCTGAGATCCCTAACAGGTCTCTGAGCTCATGTGGAGAGGGGCTGCTGATGGGGCTGTACACAAACAGAAACTGAGCCTTGTCTTCAGCAGCCCCTTAGCTGGGGATATCTCTTTTTCACTTGTTACTTTTAATGCATTATTGGCTCTTTTATATCTTGAAGGTGTTACATAAATTAAGTTTTACTTTTTATTCTATCTATCAATCATCAGTGGACTCTTGTTTCCTGTTGGGGATTCTTTGGCATTCAGTCCCAAGCCAAATGAGTCTGCAGAGGTCTTATTGATCAGTTCTGTCTTTCATCAGCAGTAGTATCAGAACAAACTTGTTGTGGATGAGCTAATATTCACTGAGGGTCGACTTGAGCTGTAGACTTGAGCATGATCTCAGCTAATAAGTATATTTTATGTACATTTACAATCCAACTTCGATTCACAAAAAAAACAATCCACATATGAGAGAGTGGATTCACTTTTACTAGTATTTACAGCATTTGATTGTTCACTGAGTCAGTTATGGCTGACTCCTGCAGACAAATTAAAAACATCTGTCCCTGAGAATTGTGCTAACCTCCACAGACTTCACTAAACTGTATACAGAATAACACCCTTTTTCATAAAACACTTTAGACAGTTTTTAAACTAAAAATGAGTAAGATAAGAGTAAGATGCAGCATTTGAGTATTGTGGTTTTGTACACTGAGGCACAGAGTAATCGTGCTACTACAGGCATAGGAACAGATTTCATTAAATGAACCTGCATTAAAACAAAACTTGCATTTAAAATGGTATAGTTCAGTTGGGTTTAACTATATTCCATGAGCACATCTTTCTTGAACTCTTCGCATCGTAAATCAATATAAAAGTCTTGCTTTAGCATTTAAAAAAAAAAAATTCAAGCTACATGTAGTGAAACCTCATTCAATATCAATAATCTGCTCTGCATTTTAAACCAAACCACAAACACTTTCCAACCCTCACAAATGAGTTTTTTCAAGTGTGAAATACATAAATTATTACAGAAAATGGTTTCAGGTCAGTCAATATCCTGTAGGTTAATTATGGATTTTACAGTGTTATAAAATGTATCTTTTAAATGCATATTGCACCCACAACATAAAAAGAACAAACACAAATCCTTTTGAATAAGATATTTGCCTTCACCTCCCAATTAGCTTTGTTAGAGATTGACTTGAACAACTTGCTCCATTGATTGAACCGACTTGTTGGAAAGGAGATCATGAACAGACGAACACGTGATTCATCCGAACACATGTCGAATATTTATGGAAAGCAAGGCATTCAACCAAACAATTTATTTTTGCCGATTTCCCAGATGGTTGTGGTGACAAACCATTTGGTGTGTAAAATTATAGCCAATTAGGTAGAGAGAAATAGCTCAACAGCAAGTGGAAAGGAATAGAATAAAACAGAGAAAATGGAGAAAATATGTCTTGTGAGAAATAGTTCAGCAAAGTAAACCCCCAATTACACATGTCCTGGTTTAGAAACAGAATTTAGTATAACAACATTACACTAGCTAATGTTGACACACGAACGTTTTATACCTCTCCTTGAGCTGCTGCTTATCATGGTGGAGAGCTTTGTGTATCCTTAGGATCCCAGTAGCTAGGTTGTCTTGGGCTTTATGCCTCTGTTAGAGTCACCCTTGCTGAAGAGGTATCCCGGGGAGGGACCAGACCAAGTGCAGGGGGTCCTTACTGTTGTTTGTCCTTATTCACTGAACAGCAGCTCAGAGTATCCACCATTTCTGGAGTACTTGAAGGGAGTGTTGGAGAGCGCTCCCTCCTCCTGCTGGAGGACTTCAATGCTCACATGAGCGATGACAGTGAAACCTGAAAGGGTGTGATTGGAAGAAATGGAAAGCTAGATGTTTATAGACAATACCAGTTTGCAACTGCTGATTATGCAAGTTTTCACCAAAACTCTTTCTTATTGGATTTTTTAGAAAAATAAAAAGTACAGTAAAAAATTCACAGCAATCTTCTCCATGCGATCAGCAGCTCATTCATACATTTTTCTCAGTTGAAAAGCAAGTCTGTCTCTGCTGCAGAACGTGCAACAGCGCATGAATACCAAGGAATATTGTAGAAAAGCAAAAGCTCTTTTTTTCATAGGGAAAACGGTTGAAAAATGAAGCATCTGGGATGAGTTTCACACTGCAGGTGACAATACACATGCTGTGTATGTCAATTTGTTGCACCTTCTGTTAGATATGGAGACAGAGGGAGAAAAGTAATTATGGATAAGTGCAAGATAATTCTCATCCTGGCAGAGAGGATTATCTGTAGAAGTAAAGGACGTCGACTCGCCGCCACCAGCTCCCTCCCCTCTTCTCTCTCTGTTTGCCTCGCTCTGTATTTCCTTGACACTGACATTACTCCAGTGTCACTCCAAATGAGCTTATAGGCAGCTGGAGGGAAGCAGACATTGGAAGCTCCATATAGCTAGCGTATTCATTACCCTAGCCCTAACCTTTACACAAATGGTCCTGCAATTCTCCTTTGTCTTCATTTTCTTCCAGCCCAGCCCTGTGTCTAGCTCTTCCTATGAAACTAGCAGCTTCACTGGTTTGTCATCTTCAGAGGTCCTTCAAGGTTGCAGACACTTTTTGTTCATTGATGGACCAATTACTATCACCAAAACCGTACCTGAGATGGAAGTTTTAGGAAGTAGTCTCAAATGGAAAGACATGCTACACTGTAGTATGTGGATAAAATGTTCTTTGCTAAAAAAGAAACAAGTATATATTGACATTAGTATTTATAATTTTATTTCAATTTAATATAAAATCCAAGACAAGCATAGTTTATGTCAGAATAAATTTGGTTAAGTATTAAAAGTCTAAGTAGCTAATTTGTGCAAAACACATACAGACTCCTTGGAAGTCACAACAAGTTCACCTTAACCCAGATTTAAGGCCTTATGTTTTTTTAAAAAGCACCTCTTTGCACCCCTGCTAATATCAATACTGATGCACTAGCATGTAACCTTCTAAGAAAGTATATAAAGATCCCACTGTGGCATCAGTGGCCACCACAGGGACCGGAGGTTTGCACTTCTTTCAAAAGGAAAACAAACACATTTAACTTTGTCACAGGAAGACAATCTCATAACAAATCAGTTCATTTAACACATGACCAGAAAGGTTAAATGGTATATCTGCAACTGTTTGTTTCAAATGTCAAGGAACATTAAGCGGTGGACTACACACTCAGTCACTTTTTCAGCATGAGCTGGAAGAAGATCTCATCTACTGAGGCGCTTTAAAGGTTCGGCTCGATTTGCTAGGATCCTTCTGTGACCGCTGTTTCAAAACAACATTAAAAACACTTTTTTTTGTTTGGGTATTACATCCGCACAGGTTAAGGTTGAGATTTCTTTTATTTCTTTTTCTAAAGAGTCATACAACACTGTGACTAGTTTGACACTTTCTCCTCAGCTCAATGTGATCAATATTCAGTCGTTTTCATTTGCAAATGATACTAAAAAATGGGTCATTAAAATGACTCGTTATGTTTAATATATTATACCTTCTTCCTGTCCACATGATAGGTAAATGCATTTCTAATTTCCTTTTTATATCTGTGATAGCAGCATATATATTATTGTTTATTCAGTTAAAGACAAACAAACAAAAGACTTGGCAAAAGGGGAAAAAGAGTGTAGCTACCAAATGGAGGGCAGCACTTCACTACTAATAGCCTAAATTGCCTTTGTATCGCAACACCATTTGTGTGTCTTTAAAAACAAATATGAGCAAAAAATAATGTTTTGTTTGTTATAGAGGCAATATTACTGCACCTATTAACACCCTGATCAACACATCAGCTTTACTAATTTGTTGCACCATTGGAGCAATTTTAGCACATTCAGGTTGAGAAATAAAGCACATTTATTCTCACCACTATAGTGTCATGTTTGTTTCTTCTTATGAGCAGCCAAAAGATATATTCTGAATCCATTTTCACACCTGATGTATGTCTAAACCGTCAAACCATGTATATGTTACTCTGTTTATGTAAGTAACTTGGTATAAACCACATTCACAACTCTGCCATTTAGCTTAGCACAGAAATCAAAGCTTATATATTATGTTTATTTTTTTTCAATAAATATTAAATATGGTTTCAAACATGGTAGGTCCTTTTCTATATTTATTAACCTTCCTTACATTTCTTACTTTTCTGTCATTTTAAACCACTGACAAGTGACAACTGAATCTCTAAATGCATTCATCTTCCTGCTGTCATAAACAGGCTTTGGTGGCAAATCCTATATTTGCTGCTGGACTCAACCAGCGTCTCGACGGTACAGGATGGACTGCTGAACAGCTAGCAAACTTCCTGTACAACGGGCCACCAGAAAATCGTGCACCTGGCATGCCGCCCTACGACTGGCGGGATGTATACAACACCTCTACAGAGACCCTGAAGCTCCTCTCTACATTTCTTGGAGTATGTAACTGTTTTTTTTATTATTATTATTATTTTTTAAATGTACTATTGAAAGCCAGACACCTTGCCTCCAGAATAACAGAAGAGTTGTGTGAATTCTTCAGCAAAGGGTTGGATTTGACTTAAAAAATAGAAACAGAAAAAAAGTCTGACATTTAGGTTTTGAAAACAATAAATTCTCCCAGCAGAAGGAAATTGCCAAAACACATATTTTGCCCTT
>JBAMIG010000005.1:7547553-7567867 GCA_037177335.1 Kiunga ballochi
CTAGACCCCAGTTTAGCTGTTTCCTTCCACACAACCTTTTTTCTAGCATAATATGTTAACACAAACAACTGCTCACTAATGCTTAATACATGTGTTATGAATGTCTCTCCATCCCCAGAGTTTATTGTCATGTGTGGCGTTTGGCTATGGGTGTGAGAACTTTTCCAAATATGAGGAGCAAGGCATCGGCATTCATTGGCACAATATTGCTAAGAGTCCTGAAGAGGGGGGGCGGTACACCTTCATTGTGTCCATCATCATGATGCTCTTTGATGCTATTTTATACTGGTTGCTCACCTGGTACATAGAAAATGTCTTTCCAGGTAATTTCTTTCTTTTTTTTTTAAGCAAATTCATCCTTGTCCTGTTATTGGCACAATATTTTCTAACTTTCTTCTACAGTGAGTTGTCAGCTGGATTGGGTTTAGTTTAGTTTTTCTCACATTTTTTTTCACTTTTATCTAAAATAGCTTCTTTAGTTCTTAAAGAAGGTAAAAGATTTTTAGTTTAGTATAATCGCTGACATTAATGCAATAATTCCACATATGTCTCATACATTTTAATAGCCTGGAAGTATCAAAATCAACATCAATGACAATAGCATGTTATGTATGCTCTAATGATTCTTTTTGTGGCGTGTATATTACATTTTGCAGCACTTTAAACTGGATCAGTCATCTTAAAGTGCTTTATATATAAAGCTGGATTGCAATAGTTACAAGGTATTGACTGGATTTGTATTATTTTTACTGGTTACTCTGTCCCTGTGGTTTCAGGTGATTCAACTTAGTTTGCTTCAGTCTACAGATCTGTAAGCTCATTATCAGCGTACCAAACTGTGCACATAGTCCTTTACTGAAGGTGTGGACTCAATACTGTAGGATTGACCAGTTCTTGTTTGAAGATTATACAAACTCTACCAGACAATCAAAAGGAAACACATCCTAAGTACCTTAACTTCAGTGCAGAGAGCCCATCTATGTGGAAAGAAAAGAAGCACACACCCAATCCAGCTGACTTCCCCCAGTAATATTGTCAATTTAAAAGAAAAGATGGAGATAAAGTGATTCAAAGCTATTTTTAAATCATTGTAATTATCCATTGTTACTATCCTAATATGCCATTTCAAAGCTTTTCTCGTGATCTTTGTTTAAAGAATACAGGGTTTGTGTCAGGAGTGAGGAAGCTTACTGTATATCAATATGTGAGCAGTGTTCTCCTCAAATAATTGCAGGTCAATATGGAATTCCCAAACCTTGGTACTTCCCTTTCACTTCCTCATATTGGTGTGGGAGAGCAACAAAAACAGGAAGCGGCACAGATTTACTGAAAGATGCCAGTGCACATGATGGTAACAAGCTTCTATTTAATCTGTAGCATAACTATGGCACGACTCATGTGCTTGTCAGGTGTTTGACGCCTTCTTCATATTCCAAAGGGAAAACAGTTCTAATAATAAGTGTGAGTGAACGGAGAGGGGTTACAGACAAACATTAACACCTTATCTGCGATTTTAGTTGCGAATAGAGCTTGGTACTTTGAGGGGAGGGAAAGGTGTTTCAAAGTTAAAACCTGTCAAAGGCAACTATTCAATATTCAGGTTAATACAGTCAGTCAGTGTTCAGAGCGCTTTTTAGTTTAGTTTTAATTAATTTATGGTATAAAAGCATAAAACAAGCTTGAATCTGATAATCAGGGGGAAAATTTTTGCTTTTTTCAAACAGTAATTGTTAATTTTAGATTATAGAATATCTAAATTCAGCTGATTTAAATGGTATTGTTAGTATTACATGAGAATATCATGGTAATTGCCTTAAGTATCTGTTATTTTATCCACAATTTTACATTTCTGTTTTATATTTCTCTGTTTATAAAAATAAACATTTGTTTCTGAAGAATATCTGGAGAAACCTCCACCCAATATGAAAGCAGGAGTGTCAATTCGCAATCTTGTCAAAATCTACAAGACCGGCAAGAAGCTAGCGGTGGACGGACTGAGCGTGGACTTCTACGAGAACCAGATCACATCGTTTCTGGGCCACAATGGCGCAGGAAAAACAACCACAATGTGAGCTCTGTTTTTGTGTCTTAGTTCTAATAGATTTTACCATGTCAGTTTCCTTTTGCAGGGGTGAAACCAGCACCATGCGGGCTGTGCCATAGCTGCAGTAAATCAGTGGTCGCTGCTTTCAAAGACAGACTTCTACTGAGAGGGAATTTTTCAGACCGAGTCAGCTGCTGTGTTGATAGTGGGAGTTATCTAATTGCAGCTTGAAAAATAGGTAGAAAGTTAGCAGGGGTTTAGGATGACAGCAAATAAATGAAACCCAGTGGCCCAGAAAGTATGAGCGACAGAGAGAGCAAGCGATGCAAGACTAAGGGCTGTGGGGAAGACATCCGCTCTGAGCAACTGGAACAAAACATAACAGTGCACAGCAAAGGAAAGGACAAAGAGAAGACTCTGTCACACACTAAAGCTCTGTGTCGAAGCAACACCAGAGCACAATATCTTCTTATCTGTGAGATGTAGTGAAACAAGTTGGATTGTGTGTGATTTCAAAGAAATGAGCGATCTGCTTCCAGCCAGGAAGGCAAAGATTTCTATCTGTTTCAGCTCTTCAGTTGCGTTACAGTAAATCTGAACATTTGCAACTTGCAAATGCATACAGACAGCAAGCAAACAAATATCATTCTTGTATAAACAATAATGAGTTATGCTGTCATGTACTGTGTTTGTAGGTTTTATGATTATGTGTTTGGTACAAGAAAAGATAATAAATAACTAAGCTGCATTCATGCCATGAAAATTTAATCGCACATGGTTTTTAGTCCTTGTTTAACAAATGAGCCAAAACAAGGAGGAAAAAATAACATTTGGTCTTTTGATGCTGTTTTAACATTATTACTTTGCAGTAAATTTGGTCTGGTTAAATACATCTGCATTGTGAGAATATATCTCGTATATTCAGCTTTTTCTTGGTAATGGGTCAGCACAAAGATAAATAGGTGCACAACATCAAAGCTAATAAACAAGTGATAAAGTAAATGTAATAAGCACAACCTGAAACAGACACACACATGAAAATCTCAGACAAATACAAAATGAATAAACATATGTGAAGCCGCATGCATTTTTTGTCCAAAAACACAATACGTTTCAGAAAACAAATACAACAAAAACACAATAAACAACATGAGGCAGGAAAAATGGATGAAACAAGGCACATGAATTGAAAAACAATATTAGAAACATCACAATCAAACTCATGCAGGTATTTCTACACTAATCTGACATGCATAAGGAGGGAACATTTTACAGGAACATGTTAAAATTTTAGGGAATATTCAATGTTTTATTGTTAAATGTTAAAATGCTTAAAAAACTATTAAACCTAATTTTTTTAAACCTTGACATGTAATTGCCTGAAGGTCTTGCTTTTTCATCATGAGAAAATAAAATGAAAGTAAAACAGAAACATTTTTATTTTTTTTTTTGGTTTTTAGATTTTTAAGATTATAAACTATTTTAGCTACAAATAATACCATAGTTTTGCACAATAATAAATCTTTGAGTAATCCTGCTTGTTTGTTTGCAGGTCCATTCTGACAGGACTCTTCCCACCAACATCTGGAACAGCTCTTATCAATGGATATGACATCCGCAGGGACATGGATAACATCCGGAAGCACTTGGGAATGTGTCCCCAGCATAATGTCCTATTCAATGAGTGAGTGAATTTAGGAGAGAACCATCTTATGATCTTATCCATCGACTGATGAGGTTAATCATATTTTCCTTAGAATAATGGGCGACACCATCATTTCATTGCAATTTAATCTTATCCATAACGATGGCTCAGTATTGGCTCATGTTTCTCAGCAACACACCTTTATCCTTTTCCTTTTCTTAATAAAAATGAAATGACCTTTATTCACCCAGTCCACTAGATTATCCTAATAGCACCATTTCCTACTATTATACCTTTCTTTTTTAACCTTTGTTTCCCTCTACTTCTCTTTCTCCACAAACCGATTTCCTTAAATCTCCATTCAAAGTCTTACATCATAATTATGGCTGAGCACCTGCAAATTACTCCATTAATATTAATTCCCGACAGTGAAAGCATCTATTTTCAGTAGGGTTAAAATATTCATGCAAACATAGGTTGTGCATTACGACATGTTAAATCTTCTGCTCTGAAGCTGTTCAGACAGATTTAATTAAAGACTGTGTTTGTTTTTGTAATTTGTCTTGAAAATTCCTTAATGTGAGATTTGGAATATTTTAAATGCTCGGACATAATTGTGTATGGTTTTCTGTTTCTGGTCGCTCATTCCTCCTGGAGTGTCAGTTAAACTGGTAGCTTTTTTCTCGCCTTTCTAGACTGACTGTGGAGGAGCACATCTACTTCTACGCCCGACTCAAAGGGCTCAGTCGCAGTGAGGTGAAATCTGAACTGGACCAGATGATTGAAGATGTCGGTTTACCACATAAGAGGAAGGATCTCGCTAAGAACCTGTCGGGTGTGTTGGTTTTTACTCACATTTTTTCCTAAATCTGTGTCTCTCAGTGGGTCTGACTGACATTACGTGGGGTTATAAATTTCAGCTTTGATGTGTGCTTGAGTTTGCACGCTTGGTGCTATTAAAAGTAAAGAAATATTACCTATAAATTATTCTTTCTGTTCATCACACGCTGTAGCCCAACCAGCACGTGTGCACGCTGCTGTGTTTCACTTCACCTGTGTGTCACAGGTTGTAATTCATTGTCTGGGGGGCCGTGAGTAAGTCCTACTTGATAAATTGTCCTCGGTCACGGATTGCTTGTGAGCAAAATCACTGAAATATGACTTTCAAGGTTGATCTATGCTGACATTTCCACTACATTAGCACTACATTGGATGCATTCTGAAGAGCTCACTAAGAGAGTTGAGACTGGAATAATGGTGGGAAGGTACATCTGCTCTCAGGCCATCAATCATTTCACAGCTTGCAAACAGCAATAAAACAAGGAAAGGAACACCTAGACGTATTTATTCTATAATCACCTCCTGATATTGTGTCTGTATTGCGTATGAAACCCGATATTGATAAGTAGCTGTGAGGGAATTTTTACAGACTGAAAGTCACAATGATATCAGTCTGATTTGATATAAATTTAAAAGGATAACACTATTGTTCTCCTTTCTGTGTTTCAGGTGGCATGCAGAGAAAGCTGTCTGTGGCTATTGCTTTTGTTGGCGGCTCAAAAATCGTCATTTTAGATGAACCTACAGCAGGAGTGGACCCCTATGCCCGCAGGGGTATCTGGGAATTGTTGTTGAAGTACAAACAAGGTATGGGTTCAGTGTTAAAATCCAAAGCTTGGCAAAAGGCTTTGAAGCCACTTATGTTTGTAGAATCGAGTGGAGCACTCAGAACACATGTTTGATCTGCTTTAAATTGAGAAACTTCCCCAGCCTGGTCCTGGCTCAGGGTAAACTTTCAACTGGCAGGGCTGACATGTAACCAATATGAGAGCTGTTAAGGCTATAAAACATCTTCACTAGGCTGAATAGCTTCTTTTTTCTAACCTTACTGCCAAAGACACTCGATTGTGGACAGAAAGAAAATGTAATTTGTGCATAAACAGATCGAAATGGAAGAGAAGACAAGTAGCTTTTATTGACAGAGTCCCTAACTGTCTGCTGTATTAATCACTCTGTCATTCCTAATATGCATATGTTGTGGCTGCTAGTGGCTATTACCAGGACATGCACATTATAAGCACATTTTTAACAGAAGTCTAAATGTTTAATAGGCACTTAGTTACATTCCACCTTCACCATGTCATTAACGTCTTCCTCTCTCAAATCAAGATCTTTCTCTCCAAAAGGTAGCTGCAGATAATTCTGTTATAATGAGAACCCCTACATTCTATCTGGTGAAGTGACTCATGTTTTTTACCTCTCCGGTCTTATTTGAGCCTCGGTGCTACTAAGGATTGTTATCAAGCTAAGAAGCAAAAAAGAAAAAGACAACTTATATGAAAAGCTGAGGGTTGAATTTGGACTTAAAGCTGCAATTCTTCACAGCTAATTAAATGTGCAGGCCTTTCACACACACAGGTTGACCACGTTGCCCCGAGTGGGTGTATTTTTGATTAAATTGTGTAGGAGCTCGCTCTGTTTCGTGTCAGCACACACTTTGCCTTAAAACTCTTGAAGTTACAAAGCAGCACGAAGATGCTATTTCAGCTGAAATTAACACGCCGTTGTAGGTTGGAATTATATTTCTGTATCTTTTTGTAAATACTAAAACAGTAGCATGACGTGGTTGGACTTTTATATTTGTGTTAAGTTTTATAACCCCTTATGTCACATTTGTTTAGAAAATTACAGCAGAAGGGACAGATTAAAAGTGATAAATGGTCAAATTATATTTTTTTATTATTATATATCTCTGGAAGTTGATCACTATTAAATTACTCCACTCAAATAAAAGAATAGGGCTCGATTACACTTTTAGTCCATTGCATTTAGCATTGTATACTTATACTGTGCTTTTGATAATGGTGTCACTTCATTTACTGTTTAGAAACTGATATCTTTACCAGTTTGCGAACATTTTCTAGAACAGTGCATGCACAGCTCTCCAGTCTGTTTTATTTTCCCTTTCACTAGCTCTTACAATTATATAAATACTATATTATTTTGACATAAAAGCATACTTTGCCTCCACCTTACAGAACTGATTGTTTTGATAGTTTGTACCAACAGCAGTGATTTTAACAACACAAATACATTTCTTATATAACATGTTGTTGGAACTGTACTTAATTCCCATCCCAAAAGTATTGGCATGACAAATGTCATGTACTCTGGAATATGTTTTAAATTTAGGTTTAGAATAATTCTTAAGATGTATATTGCTAACATTTAGTTCTACATTCCTCACTAGACTAAATTTGTCACTTGAAATTTAGCTTGTGACATAAAATAGGCAGTTAGAACAAATAAAAAGCACTTTTTAGTTTTAAAAATCAATGTAATTAACAGATGTCATGAGAAAAAAGTTCAAACTTTGTCTTTAGAATAATTAATCAATAATATATATATATATATATATATATATATAACTACTATGATGAATAAGCTATTTTTTTAATCTTGGAAACTTTACTGAATTTAGAAAATCCAAGTTTATAACAGCTCCAGTCACTGCTGACTCTGAATGATGCAGCATACTTTCCTCTCTCATACATAATGCATTTTTTTCTCCATGAATATAAATTAATGTAAAGTTGAAGTCAATGTAGCAGTACAAATGGTATAAAAAATGTATCTTTTTATGTTTTAAGTTGTTTCCATGACAAAGGTGTAAAAATCCTATTCTGAAGATTTTCTGACCAAATATAAGCAAACATGTTCAAATCGGAAAGGCTTAGGAAGATAGGAATGTAAGAATTTTAGTATAGCCTATGGGACACACCATAGCGCTGTATTTAGAGTGGTTTGTGTGATCGCTTAACACCAACACTGCCTTCCTGCTGCACCTGCGCACAAACATCTATTTCTATCTTTATAACATCATTTAAACAAATGAAATTGTCATTTATAACAATTCAACTTTTTTTATATAGCGCCACCTCATGACAATGTCCTCTCAAGACGCTTCACATCATATTCTGCCAATTTATTCTACAGCCTAGATAAGGGAAACCATAAGCTTGGATCAAATCTTGACTTCAATCCAAACCCCAGCCTGAGCAAGCATTAGGCGACAGTGGGAAGAAAAACTTCCTTTTAACAGGAAGACAAAACCTCTGGCAGAACCCGTCTCAGGGAGGGCAGTCATACGCCTCGTCCTACTGGTGTGGAGAGGACAGGACAGAGGACAGGAAAGACAGAACAACATTAAAACAACATTAAGACTGCAGCTTTTATCCAGCAAGACCTGCAGAAAGAGGAGAAATAGGTTAATGATGTCATATATCAATACAAGGAAGATAAGTAAAGTAAATAGAGTATACGAAGGCCAGTGCAATATGGGATGTCCCCATGACTGCGTAACTAACATATGGCTAAACTATCCTTAACTATTTGTTAAAAATGAAGGTCTGAAGCATAATTTTAAAGGTAGGGAGGGTGTCTGCCTCTCTGACCCGCAGTGGGAGCTGGTTCCATAAGAGAAGAGCCAGATAGCTGAAGGCTCTCCCTCCCACAAGTAGACCTGCAGTCTGAGAGCGAAGTGCTCTGTGTGGAACATATGGAACTATGAGGCCTTTCATATATAATAGAGCTTGGTCATGAATCACTTTATATGTGAGGAGAAGAATAACAGGGGTGGGGAACTTTGGCCCTTGTCCTGAAAGTTTTCAATGTCTACCTGTCCCGACACAACAGATTCAAATGAACAAATCACTATAGTCATCTTGATAAGCTGTTGAATCCATTTGATTTGAATCAGGTGTGCTGGATCAGGGATACATAGAAAACCTGCAAGTTTCTGGCTCTGGAATACCAGTGTTCCCTAGTCCTGCTATAAAATGATTCTTTATCCAAAATCTTTCAGTGAACTCATAGTCCCATCTGCTCCTCATAACTCAGTGGACCGGTACTAAATAACGTCAAAATAATCTTTACATTTATTGATCTGAATTGATTGCCACTTAAACCAGTTAGAATAGTTTTCTGCAGTAAATCATTTTACAGCCAATGTTAATAATATCAGTCCATCTTTTTTTTATTTTTTTCCCCTCACTAAAATCCATTTCTATCAACTTGATTTAGTGGAAAAGCAGCAAAAAAACAGAAACCAGTTTCCTGACTCCACTTTGTAATTTACCTGAACACACCCAACTCCATTTGATATATTACTTTGTGCTATAATGCGCTGCAACACACTATAAATCAGAACACCTTTGTGGGCCATCTGCAGTCCAAACACATTTATTTTTCTACCCTACTCACTGATGATGCAGTGCTTTCTGATTTTTCTTATTTTTGCACATAACAACCTCAAGAAGATCATCTCTTAAGTTTGAACGCTTCATGCAAAATAAGCTAGCGCAGTCAAACTGAACCTCAAGCAATCTCCTCAACCCTCCCCTTTCATGAGCACTGCTTATTTTCTCCTTCGTATATGTTAAATTGACCGGGGAGAGGGCGTTCAGCAAATCTTGGCGTTTTGTTTGAGTTTATAGAGCAGGAGCCACATTTGCTAGGCTTAGAATAAGGCAGCATTACTTAACTAGAAAGGGATAGATTTAGCAGCCCTGCTGGAGGCAAGGTGTGAATGTAGCAAGGTGGTAGGGGGTGTAGAAATAGTCAGCCAAGCAAAATGGCTGCCTAGGCTACACTTAATGACCCCTGAATCTGTCCTTGTACTTAGGATGGTGTG
This sequence comes from Kiunga ballochi, assembly GCA_037177335.1. Classification (NCBI taxonomy): domain Eukaryota; kingdom Metazoa; phylum Chordata; class Actinopteri; order Atheriniformes; family Pseudomugilidae; genus Kiunga; species Kiunga ballochi. The sequence goes on from JBAMIG010000005.1 coordinate 7,556,935, forward strand.
ACCTATGTGGATTAAAAGAAGAAAAAAAGGTTTCTGTGCAAAAATAGCCATGCTCAGCACAATGCCTGACTCTTAATGATAAACATCAACAAATTCAGGGTAGAAGAGACCAGAAGATGTGCACATATAACAGATGTCGAGATGTTTCTCAGTATCCTCTGAATACTGGTATTTAATTTTAAGTTTCTGTCAGTTTTTAAAGCTGTTGCCTATTAATCATATCTAACTTTAACCTCTGAACTCTTTAAAACCACAGTTTTACTAAAAGAAATGGTTTTAAGTCAATCAAAAAAAATACTGAAAAGGTTTTGGGTCATTATAGCATGTGTACACATTGGTGTTTATACTTAAAATGTAGCTGTTTGCTCTCTTTCTATTATTTAATCATTGTAAAAAAAAGATTTTTTTCACCTATTTGACCTGCTTTCATTTGTGTCAGATGCATTTTATGTGGATATAACTTAGCATGATTTTGGTTTTTAGTTGTTTTTGTTAATTGTTTAATATTTACTACTTTTTTTCTTACATTTTGTTTATCTTCATATTTGTTTGATTTCAAAGATAATTTTTCACCTTTTTTGACAGCTTTTTTTTGTGGATTTCAACATTTTATTATTGAAAAGTATGTCATTTTAGCTGAGGTGGGATAGTCCTTGTTTTTCTCCTTTTTTACTTTCTTACTTTGCAAATTGTTTTAGTTTATATGATGAAAGAATTTATATCAAAACAAACTATATAATTATAGTCTGATAGAGACTATTGTTAAAGCAGTGTATAAAGTTTTATGATCTCATTCAGCAAAATTGAAAAGTCAGTTTTGCACTTTCAACAGGCTTAAAATTGATCCATTATTAAGTTTCTTTAAGTTGTTTTCTGTCTCATAAATACATTTCTATAGAAAACATATTTATTTTATTTATGTGACCTTGAGGGGGATTGTTTTATTGTGAGAGAATAACTGTCTGTTTTGTTTTGTTATTTTTAACAAGACAGCCTCAAAAACACTCTGTTCTCAGATAATATTTTCATGCAGGTGTCACAGAGACGCCCATGCTGGGACTTCATTACACATTTAGGCTTTTTTTTAATGCTTTCTGGGGTATGTGATAATTAATACGTGTAATCTGATACCGCGTGATGTAAAAAGGATTAGAACACCTGCGTATAATCTTGCAATACATGCTGAAATTGTCATTGCAATTGTGTTCAGTCCGATGCCTCTCAGATCAAAGGACTCAGTGAACAAAAAAAAAGAGTTGGGATGAAATACAGAATCCCATAGAAAAACTGGAAAGCAGGCTCTGGATGGCCTTTATCATCGTTTCAGTTTTGTCCCAGATTCACGCCCACTCGCTCTTCTCCACTTTGCTTTGTTGCCGTGCTGATAAGCATGAGTAAAACACAGTGGAATCAAAACCAAGAAGATAAGTGACTAACACTGAGACAGATTGCAATATTGGCTTCATTTGAAGTCTGTGTACCGCTTGCTTTAAACAAGTGACACTTGTGTGCGATGTGTGCATGAAGACAACCACCATCTTTAGATGAGTCGTCTCTTCTCAGGTCGCACCATCATCCTGTCAACCCACCACATGGATGAAGCGGACATATTGGGTGATCGCATTGCGATCATCTCCCATGGGAAGATGCGATGCTGCGGCTCGTCGCTGTTCCTGAAGAAATGTTTTGGAAGTGGCTATTACCTCACTCTGGTCAGAGAGAGCACTGAGAAGATGACAACACAGCGACGCAGCATTGTATGCAGGCAGGCCAAAGAGAAACAGGAAGTGAGTAAATGTGGCTTCTGGTTATATACTGTATTTGTATTAATACTTTTAGTTTTTTTTTTACTTTCTATGCACATTTCAAAAGAACTGAAACACACTTTATATCTCCATTATTTCCCCGTGTTGCAGCAGATTGTCTCACCTCCCAATGAAAAAGAAAGATCTCAAAGAAAGATATTACCATCTTTTAGCTGAGCTGATTAGCATCTGTCCCTGTGGTTTAGCAGTTAGATTATATGTCCTCCAACCAGAAGGTCAGCTGTTTGATCCCTGCAGCTGCTGGGTGTGTTGGTGTGTCCTTGGGAAAGACAGTGAACTCAATATTAACCCCAATATTTTCACCCGAGTGTCATTGAAGAGAAAAGAGCCCTTCATGTACATAGTGGACTATTTAGCATATAAAAAAGAGACTCTTAATGATTTTTGGTGTAAATAAGAAACATATTCTGTTTGATAAAACATGAAAAAACAGGGCAAAATGTAAAGATTATTTTTACCAGAAACGAAATTTCCAATAACTCACTCAAAACTATATAGCTGAACATTTTGCTCCTTTAGCTTAATTTGTTTGCTTTTGAGAAACAAAGATGAAACAGGCAGGATATTTAAAGTTGTTTCTTGGTGAGTGCAGCACAGGCAGCCTCAGAATCACATCAGCGGGTGGGACACATGTGAAAGTACATCCTTTTGATGCCTCTGCTTTATTCACTCTGGCCAAATAGAAGTTGCAAATACTTAAATATCTTTATTGGTTGTATCCAGGTTCTATACATCAGCATTCATTCAACCAATTTTATTTCATAAAAATGTAACATCCCCCACCCCATCTGTTTTTATCATGATACATCTTATCTGAATGCTTACATTACATTCAGATTAAATACACTTGCAGTTCACATATGTAGAGAATTTCATTAATGTATCATTTGGTGAGTTATACTGACAGTTATATGGAAGACTTCTCTTTAAGACAAAACAATGATTTATAGTTGGACGTTTTTTTCTGATGATTTCATGCATTATTTTCACCAATTTTTTTATTTATTATATATTTCTTTCCTCACTTATACTGCATGTTCTGTTTCCTGTGGTTTCTATTTTGCAGGTGTTTCAGCATGTTTGGAACGATCAAGAATTTTTTATTTTTTTATTTTATTTAATTCGTTGAATAAACCTTTCAGGGAATTGTTTCAGTCTTGTATATTTTGTAACTCTCAGACTGTTTACAATTATTTTCCACCACTGCTCATTTGCAAACTACTTTTATTGTTGTAATGGGTGGCGTGGAAGTGTGGGCCCAAATGCATGCAGGATTGCTGATAAAGTAATTTTAGAAGTAATAGAGCAAAACACTAAGGCTGTGTCTCAATCAGAACACTAACACTACTTTTGCGCACTATATTTAGGGCATATTGTGTTTACACTGACATTTAAGCAAAAAGTCAGTGCACTGAAAGTACCTGGATGCTGCCCTAAAATTTGCCAATAATCTAGTGTAAAATAATTGACACTTTACACACTAAACCAACATCATCTTGCTGATGTAGCAGAAAAGGAAGTGCTGGCAGCATCCAGGTACTTTGAGTGCAGTGACTTTTTTGCTTAAACGTCAGTGTAAACATGTAGTACTGTTTGTGCACTGATTAGGAAGTATAAATACAATGGAAAAAAAAAACTGACAAAAAAAAATGGCTGTGTATATATGAAGGATAAACCGCATGTAGTTAGACATGAATCACTCCTCTTGGCTTGATTTGTCTTAGAATAAACTCTTTAATTTTGATGCAGTAGGAATTTCTTTCCAGATCTATTATTTATTGTTGTTCTGTCTGTTTTCAGACACATTCCTTTTGCCACCTACCCTTGTACTGATCTGTGTTTAGTTCCTCCCTACATGAGAAACTGGCAAATGTCTCCATTCTGGATGATAATAATTGCTACCTGGGGAAAGGGTAATCCTTTCTTTTGCTCACCAGTAATGGTTTGCACATTTAGTTTCAATCTATTAAAGCAAATGAGCAAGATGCACTTATGCCAGCATAGATAGAGCTGTTATCATTACTCTGGAGGCTTTATAAGGTTGGCAGAGTAATTTATTATAAATAAAAGACACATATAAACACCCAAAAGGCAACGAAACAACATCCTAATATTCCTAAGCTACGATTTTTGAAGATTACCTATGTTAAAAAATGTTCCTAAATATGTAGTGATAGTTATAAAACCATTGTTTATATTCTACAGTTAATCGAAGTTATGTATCTTTTTATTTACCATCACATTTTCAATCACAAGCTGAGCAAATAACCAGCTGATTCTTGCATGAAGCGTTATTTAGAGCGATTGAATAATAATGTTATAGGTACTCTTTATTTGATTAAAGTTTAACAGGAGTTGTCAAGGAGGAACTCTTCATCATTCTAAGTGGTTAGGCATGATAAAGCCTTTTCTAATCCCATTCTGATTAACAGGAGACAGACTGTCCTCCCAGAAGCAGCCCAGATGATGGCATCGGCAGTCAAACCTGGGACGACCCTGATCCAACAGGTACAAACTTTATCTAAGTCACAAATGTCTTTCAAAGTTTAAATAAAGTACCAACAAGGGAATCTGTAAATGAACATGATGCAGTCATCCATCTTCAGGTTTTGGTATCCTGTATTTTAATGTCTCAGAAATGGATAAAAATGCATGCATCCTGCTCCATCCTGCTCCTGAACATTGTCTCCCACAGTTATATGTTGGTCAGCTTGAGTCAGTTTGAGGCACAGAATCAGTCTCCTTGATTCATTTTTCACATTCTTTTAGTGTCTGATTGCACTCAAAAAATGACCTTAAACCAAAGTGCATGCTCCAAAACTGTTTTAGAGAGGAATGGGTGGAGACTTTGAATAGCTTTCTAAAGAAGTACAGTCTGTTCTATCACTTTTAGATGCTTCTGTGTTTTGTGTTCAGTCAAGCTTGTTGTCTTGCTCAAATCTTGGCTATTGGTGGTCTTCCATCACCTCCACCTCGTCTGCAACAGTAGCTGCAGGTTCCTCAATGTTGTTCCTCTTAAAAGTGTTTCTACATTAGTCCACTTTGCTCAGTTCAGTCACTGACAGAACCCACAGCCACAGAGTCATTAAAGTATTACTGCAGATGACAGGTGTGACAGCGCCTGCAGGTGATGGTCTGCAGGTGCCGTTTGATTATGGCGATGGCTGCACCTGGACTGAGGCTTGGGAGATATAAGGTCTGCATCTCCCAGGACAGGGCTGGGAGATCACTGGAGCAGGTGCGTGCTGGGGTTTTGGCTGAAATGCTTTAAAATGAAGCTATTTTGAAAAACGTTTCCACTTGTACCCGCCTCTTTTTTGTTATTGTCTCAGAGCGGGACATAACACAAGACACAGAGTTTTATTGGAAATCTGACATTTTAGTGCAGGTTTAATTGTCCTGTAAGCAAAAAAAAAATAGAAAAAAAATAATTTAAGCCTCATTTGTTTAGGTGAGATTTTGAAGCAGGTTAATGGTGACATATTTAACCTCACCATCTAGAGCTTTTATGTTTCTTTTTCTTTTAGACTAGAATTGATTACTGAAAGAACAAACTTATGCACTGTGCTTGTTGCTCTTTGCCAGTTGAGCCCCTGCTTGTTGGCTGTACATGCTATGATAATAAAAGCTAAAACAAGAAGTTCAGACTGTTCCAGGTCAGTCGGAAGCTTTTGAGATGATTTCTGCCGTGGATTTTTTTTTCCCAATCTGCACCATGCAGGCTTGCCCACTAAGCTGTTCTGCTCCAAGCCCTCAAAGATTTTAAGCAGTCTCACGACTGAGAAACTTCCTGATAAATAGCCGTAATCAAACAGCTGAAACAGGGTTTTCAGCGCAGCTTGTACCTGATTAGTAGCCTTTCAGATCAAGTCATTTAAAAATATCCTCTTAGGCATTCTTTTGTCTTCACCATTGGGAAACAATAAGCTTCTTTTCGTGAAGTAAGAAAAATATCATTCATTTTTTTTATTCAGGTCCTAAATGTATATTTTTCTCTCAGCAAACATTGAGCTATTATTCTTGTATTTCAGTTATTTTGACTATTTTTCTTAATTTTCTATGCCTTCCTAAGTATTTGTTAAGTTTGATAATGTTTTAAGTGGAGAGTAGTTAAGGAGAATACATAAAAGAATAAATTTATTTCCTGACCTCTGTGAAAAGCCAAACACAAGACAACTCATTTACTGCTTCTTCGTTTAAAATTATTACACATAGAAGTTAAAACAGGTAATAAAAAGTATTCATATTTCCACATGTGACAGCACGTACTTCTTTATCTTTTTACAGCCTGCACGCTCTGACGCACACACACACACACACACTCACAGAAACGCGTTTTCCCAAATAATTCAGTCGAAGGTGTAAAGTAGATCCATTTACTTCTTCATAAAGCACCAAGCCAGTGGTTGTTAAGCTTCAGTAATTATGTATGAGAGGTTCTGGATCAATAATGGATGTGTTGTGTTCTGCAACACTGTGCGGATTGATTCTTACTAAGCCCCCCAGATTCAGAATGGATGAGACGGAGGAGTCATGTTTACTGAGTTACACTGTTTTTAAATGTCACATCATCCGATGTGTGGAGATCCCTTTATGCTACACATTGCTTTTGTAAAGGCCTCCATACTTAAAGCAATGTTATACACCAACACTGAGTTTTAAAGCTTATGATCTTTAAGATATTGCATCTTCTTTCTGTTTGTTTGCTGCACATCCTGTTAATCAAAAAGATGAGCAATGCATATATAAACTTTGTATCCAGAAAGGATTTGCAAGTCACATTGTGGTTCTTCTTTAAGCAGACTTGACAGCCGTGACTCAGCTTGTGCAGTTCCATGTCCCTGAGGCAGTCTTCTTGGAGAGCATTGGTCAGGAAATCACATTCATTCTGCCCTATAGTGGAGCCAAAGATGGGACCTTTGCCACGCTCTTCCAAAAGCTTGACTTAGCCATGGCCGACCTCGGCCTCACGAGCTATGGCATCTCTGACACCACGCTGGAGGAGGTAAACTCAAAACATTAACATTTAAAAACATGGATGGTCTGGCAAGACATGCACACTCTTTCAGATAATACCTGAATGAAACAAACAGAAGCTTCTTTTTTACCCTTTTTTTTTCATTTTTTTTACTTTAGCCAAACATTAGATTTTTTTTTCCCACTAAATTACTGCATGAATAACATTTATTTAAAAATCATTTTAGGCCAACATATATCCCTCTGTTTTGTGAGAAGTACTCTCACACTTTATCAAAACATTTCAACCATTTTATATAAAACTCACATCCACAGATTAATACATTGATTTTCAGTTCTGCATTTATAATCACAACCATGACGAGCGTTATCCCCAACTTATTCTCAGTCTTTAATGTATTTCCAATGACCTCTTGTGGTCAGGTTCAATACTGTTAGCAACTTTGTAGCTATGCAAACACTTTTATTTACTAAGTTCAGAGGCAAACTGGTCTTCTTTTCTTCACATGTTATATTTCTGCTGCTTGCATCATGTTGTTGTTATGGACTTTTTATAATTTTCTAGAATGCATCGGCATGATGACAGGATCTCCTTTGTTTGTTTGTTTTGAGAAAAGCTGTATTTTTAGAGCATGTGCTGAACTTCAGCTGTCACTTTTAAATTTCATTTGAAACTAATCCCCAAGATTTGGAACATTTTTCATACTTAAGTAGTAATGAATTTTTTTTCATGAGGTAAATATACTTGTCATAACAACGTTGTCATTATTATACACATACTTTGCTTTGTAAACAGTCTTATTTTCCACAAGTCCATGGTTCATGCTTTACGTTTGCTAGACAGGCTAGTGTGGGATCACTACTGACTGTTGGCAAGTGCTCCTCATGTAACTCAGACATGCTCCAGACACTCAAAGCCTGCAGGCTATGTGAATAATTCTTTTTGAATATCTCAAATCCCACTATGACACTTTTTTTTCTTCGTTTATGTTCTCTTTGAAGTCCAAAAGCACTGCGGTTGAATGATGCAGGGATTATTTTGCACTAATACAGTAAACAGAAGCCAATGTAAGGTTATTTCTTGTAGTTATAAAATAACACACTCCTTTTTGGTATATACATTTTATACAATTTAGGAAAAAAAATACATTCACCTCCATAAAAGATATTACTTGTGTTTTATAGGTGATGCATGTGACCCCTGACGTGCTGCCACATCACTGAGTAGAGAATGGGCTAACAATTTCACAGCATCCTTAGCTTGCTTTCAACCTGGTGGTGTACTATAAGTATAAAGGGTGACAAAGTATTAACCTTGCACTTTCTAATGTTTTTGCAGATATTTCTTAAAGTGGCAGAAGATACTGGAGTGGATGCTGAAATTCAAAGTAAGACAACCAAATGCTTTGCAGACAAGTAGTTCTCATCCGATCCATATTCCTTATTAATTCAGTTGTAAGCCTTTTCACGACGGAGTATCTATTTCAGTGCAACGTGTGACAAAAAAATGGTCAAAGACAATATAATTAATTGTCATTTATGTCCTAATTTTTAGCAGTGAACGCAACTGTAACCAAACAAAATGCTGCTTTTCGTGTTGTTAATGGAAAAAATTACAAATCCGTTGGCAGACAAAGTAAGGCCCATCAGAAGACATACAGAAGAAGGAAAACAAGTACCAAAGTAGTGGTTTCAGGATTGAGGAGGACAAACAACCAAAGGAAAATAAAACAGGAAAAGTTAGGGATCCAAAAGGAACTTGAGGGAAATACGTGGACTTTTAAGCATCACAGGGATGATCAAGTTAGTGGAAACAAGTGTGTTGATTGGAAAAAGTTGCAGGTGATATGCATGGCAACTGTAAAATAAGAAAAGATGGTGACTGGGAACAATGTACTGTAACTGAGGCCATGGCAACACCACCAACAAACCTTGTGTGATTCTTATTACAAAAGCGACACACTTATGTCACAAACAGGTCATATTTCCTGTAGTTTGTCCTGACTGCTAGGTATAAACAGTCAAATAGAATAAACTTTTGTGGGTGATTGATCTTAATGGCCAATCCTGCACAGCTTGTGTTATAACTTGTGTCGATTCATCTGATTTCCTCATGTCTGAAACACCTGAGTTTGTGTTTTTACGTGGCATTATATGGCTCCGTGCGATGCAAGATGCCTGTCTTATTGTTATTTATATCCCCAAATTGGGTCAGGCCAAAACAACAAATCTTATTTGTATTCCCACAGCAGCAAAGGAGCTTGTGGTGAGGGACAACAAAAGCAACTCCCGTGAATCCAAAAGGAACAGCATCGCCAGCGCTCACAGTAAAACGAAGCACTTCAATGGGAGAAGCGGCAAGTTCCTTCAAATGATCTATTCCCCTTTTATTACATTTTTCTCTCATCTTTTTTTTTATTTAAATATATATATATATATATATATATATATATATATTATAGCTCTATGCAATTTGATTTCATGTGGATATTTTAGTTTTTTAGTCTTAACCTTTTTTAAGCACTTTATGCTACTTTTAAGATCAAAATGGGGCTCGTTGAACCCTGTTGACACAAGTTTAAAAAGGTTTATTTTAGAGATTTTAAAGGTACATGAAATAATATGTAATTTCTGAGTTTCTGGCTTCCTGCTAAGTCCTGCTTCTTAATTTGGTTGCAGGATTAAAGGAAAACCTTACAAGTAAAGTGGAAGGTAAGTACAGCTTTATAAACTCACTGGTACAGTTTGTCTGATTTAGTCTAAGTCATGAAGTGGAATTAGAATAAAAGTTCCTATGAGCAAAAAGTTTTTATTGAAAACTTTCATAAAAAATGTTTTAAAGTACTCCAAACGTAAGAGAGGGATAAAATATGACAGTACAGTTAGGAATGAGTGAGTTTGGAAGCCAGCTTTAACATATGAGGTATATTTGATCAGCTCATTAGCTGGACTGAAAAGCATGCTTGAAAGATATATTACGTATATGCAAAAATGATGAATAACTGTAATGAATATAAATGTAACATCTGCATCAGACCTGAGAAAGAATGCAAGTATCAGTGGAAGAGGATCCATGGTTATCACCGGATGGAAGTTGATCAGAAGGCAGTTTCTGGCACTTTTTATCAAGCGCTTCCACCACGCCCGGAGAAGCCGCAAGGGACTCATTGCCCAGGTAATGGCCTCAGTCTGTCACACTGATGAATTGAAGGCTTGTACTAGTATGGTTACATGGGAGGATCACGTTAGGATTGTATGAAATACATGTTGACTTCCAAAATCAGTATGTGACACATATGATGGAATGAGTTAATTTAAACTCTGAAGGGAAACGTCATCCATCTCGATGAAGTCAATAGTTGTGAAATTTAAGTTGTTGAAAGAGAAATCTACACTGAAAGCCGGACATAAATTGCTGAATGCATAAGTACATGTCAGCAAAGTAATCATCTTCAACTAATGTGTTACACTCAGACACTCAGAGGACTAAAGTGAGGGTTTCTCACAGCTGAAGAGGAGCTTTTACGCTTCGGTTTTAATCAGTCACAATCTCAGTCTCAATTTCTTGCAGCTGAAGTTTTCCAGTCACACATTTGCTCTATGAAAGTCCAACACATCAGGTGTAGCCTGGAAGCTGTTGACTCGGAAAAGTGTGTTGCTCTGGCCTCGTTGAGCTGCCTAACTTTCACCTGGCTGCTGTGATTGGCACCACAAAGGAAACATGACACTTGTGATTTGTTTGTCCTTCATTTTACAGTGTGCTATTCATGTGTTCCCATTAACTATGTATTAAAAGTGAATGCACAACAATTACGCAGACGACAGCCTTCTATTAGCTCATTAAGTGAATGTCTATATTATTTTGCTCCTTATAAACACAATTTCAGAAGTCAAAACTAATAAAGAAGCAATAATTTCAACAAGTCTAAACCAATTTCAGTAGGTGGCAGTTTTCAGAACACCAAAATAATGTTTCCCCCCCACAAGTTCTCTACTTCCTGCACTGACACACATCATCAGCCTTTGTAAATATCACCTCATGTCATCATTTAGGATGTGTGATGTTATGCTGTCATATTCACAACTGAAACTGAGTGGTAAAGAACATCCTCTCCTGTCTGTGATTGAAA
>JBAMIG010000005.1:7596223-7613646 GCA_037177335.1 Kiunga ballochi
TCTGTCTGTCTGTCTGTCTGTCTGTCTGTCTGTCTGTCTGTCTGTCTGTCTGTCTGTCTGTCTGTCTGTCTGTCTGTATATATATATATACAAATCTAAACTTTAAAATAACATATCCTTGATGATTTTTTACAAAAAAAAAGGAAAAAAGTTAAAACAAAGCAGTCATTTATTATTGCACTGTTAACACAAATCTTTTCCAATTTTTTAAAGATGCTTGTTTTAAAAAATAGTTAATAAATGATAGTTTTTCTTTCATGTTTCTTAATTTGCCCATGTTTAACAGTGGATATTTCTCCTTTTAACTTTATGTTAAAAAGATAATGTTTTGTACTTTGATTATAAATAGATATGATTCCAGTTGATCATATAGGAGCTAATTGTAGCAACCCAGTGACTAAAACAAGGCTCTCATCATATGATAGTTAAATTTCTTTTAACATTATGCAATTACGGTAATGTTTGCTTACTAAATAACATAAACTTAGTAAATATTTTGCTGTCTGAATAAAACAACATCGTTTTTAGGGGGTAGATTTTTTTTTTCCTCAACTAAATTAATATTACATTGCATTGCTAGATGAAGTTCCTTTGTGATAAAAGACATCACATCTAAAGGAACTTCCTTTTACGCCTTGCTCTCAATGCCAGTCCTTATCTCTTCCATGACAGGTGTGGTTCTACAACCAGGCATGGCATGGCATGGCATCCTTTCTGGGTGTGGCCAACAATGGCATCCTGAGAGGAAACCTTCCAGCAGGACAGGATCCACGCCATTATGGCATCTCTGTCTCTAACCATCCCCTCAACCTCACCAAGGAACAGCTCTCCTATGCAGCCATGTGAGTCAAACAAAATAGTTATGTAATCTTCATTTATTTATTTAATCAAGCCTCTTTTGGGTTTAAGCTTTAGTGGCATATTATGTACCATGTCTACATATGACAGAGGCATTTGCACTGTCAAATATAGTGTCAAGTGGTAACCTTACCTACTGGTAAGTTGGTGAACACGTGTGTGAACCATGGCTGGAACAAATGACTCATAATCAGATGTTAATTGAGAATGAGGTAAAAGTTGTGATAGCAAGGTGATCAAACCAGTACTGGTACATTTGGAAAAACTCTAACTTTTCCACTTCAGAAGTGTGAAAAAACAAGTTTCCAGGCAACAGATTATTTATTGGTTGCCTAATTTTCCCTCAGTATCTGCTGCTGCACTAACTGTGATAGAAGATCATTATTCCGAAGGTTTTTTATTATTAATATTATTATTATTATTTTAACTGAACAGTAGTGTGAAAGAAAACTGAGACTAATAAAATTTTGCACCCACATCAAAACCACGTCCTCTATTGTGTACAGCCCAGCAGTCTATATTAGTAGGTTAAAGAGAACCCTCATTGGGTGTAAACCACATACTGTGTAAAGTGGACAGAGCTTTCTAATAGGTTTCTAAAGAAAAATTAAGCTCATGGGGTGATTCCTACCACTGACATCTTAATATACAAAAATGCCCAATGAGGTGGAGCTGAGATTGGGACTAGGAACATGGAGGTGGATGAATGATGTCCATGAAACTCTGAGCTGCCTGCAAGTGAGAGCTAATTGAGCTAACATGGATCTATTGAGATTTAAGCAGCTAACAGAGGTTTAGTGTGTCTGTGCTACACTCTACCTTCTTGGATATTGAATACCTGTCAATCATAGGGACACACCCATAATTAAGACTGCCTAAACAAATGAGTTACAAAAATAATCACAAAATCAAAATTAACTTTAATTTTCACCCAAGACACATGATGAAGGTTGGAACAACCTTTGTGTCGTGCATTAACTGGCAAACATCAACACTATAGCAACCCACTCCTGAACCTTTCTGAGAGAATCTCTTGCCATTGAAAGCAAAGTAATAGAGCCATAAAGTGTAAATGGTAAAGAGCTTGCTGTGGGATGAAAAAGGTGATGTCATGTCAGCAGTTACATGTCAAAAGTTAAAAATGTCAAAAGCAGAAACATGCTTAGGAAATGTGGAAGATTATGGTAGGTGTAAAGTGGGAAAATAGAACTATGGGTAATGATCAGCACTTATGTAGAACCCTTTGAGCTTGACTCCATTTTACTAAGTAGTGATTATGTTTCTCAATGGTTCATTCATTAAATCACTCTCTCATCAGTGACAGCTTAACTGGCTGCCTGCCACATGGAGCCATTTAGGTTCAATGCCTTTGCCTAGGGAAACTTCTGTGCATAGGTAGCAAATGATCAAACATCAGCATTCTGGTCACTGAACATGGAACAGGAAAGAAGATCTAAAAGCATAATCATATAAGGATAAACAGCAGCCTTTTGCTAAATCTGGAGGCTGTTTTGAAACTACAACATCAATGCGTTTCAGTTAACATAGAGAAACATGAAATTTTGCATTTTATATCTCACAAGTATCAAAAACAACAATGCACTTAAACAAAACAATATTTCAGAAAATGCATTTCTGTAAAACAGTCTGCTGACAAGATGGTGTTTTTTTTTTTACTGTTTCAAAATTCTATTTTTTTTTTTGTTTTGTTTTCGTTTTTTTTTTTGTTTCCCCCAACCACAGAAGAGAAGTTATTGGATGAAAAGGAGACTTTAACTTCCTGTAAAGAGAAACAGAGGGGAAGACATAAAGATATGAAGAATAAACAATAAGATACAGCACACAGGGCACACTGATGAATATTTTGTTTCAATATGCACAATTTCAGAGCCCCATGTGATTTCCTTACAGGAAAGACTCATTTTTTTCCTCATGCCTTTTCCCCAAGTAGTTGTCAGTGAGAAAGATTAATTGTACACTAAAATATTGGCTCCTGCAATATAGACCGGATACGAATCGGATCTCTGCGTGTACTGTATTGTTTGGTTGTAACCACCGGTTTTTGAGCAATGGCATCTTTTTATATCAATAGTTCGTACTTTGGACTTTTAATGTTTTCAATCTTGAAAGAAATCAATAAATTTAATCAAAAGTGACTGGGCATACTGTTGCACAGAAAATGATAAACAGTGAAATGATGACAGCCCCTTACAACATGCATCCCACTCACTGGGCTTGTTTGGGACTCCATGCTACCTTACGGCACCCAGTCTGGTATTTATGTTGTGAAGAAGCGCTGACGACACCCGTGAGTTACAGAGTAAGACTGCATCAGGCTGGGGATAATTACAACGTCTTCCCAACCGTAGATTCAGGATCATTTTCTTTTCCTGTCCTATTCTCAGTGCAGCGTGTCACACAATTTAAGAGCTCTGATTTCCAGATTAGATTGAACATTCCTTCATGTTGAATAAGTGGGCAACTTGTAGGGACAAAGGAGGAAGAAGAGCATAGGTAAGCAGCTGAGTAGGCACAATGTTATCTTGTATGATTAAACTTGTACTGCCTGACCCTAAAAATCTCATCATGAAACACCTACTTTTTCCCTCAGCTCTGAATAAAATTAATCGTCTTTTAGTTTATTGTTTTACTAGAAATTTGTGCACATTGCCCTACCCCCCCCCCCATTTTCATCTACATACAGGAAGTGTATAGGGAAACTTGCTTAAAACTAATTACTGTATAACCAGCACAAACAAGCCAACACAAAGCTTGAAACACAAAATTCAATTATTAAATACATAATGATATAACTATTCATCAAATTGTTTAAATGTAAGAGAAAATTATTTGAATTTGTTCATCTTTACCGGCTTTTAGTGTGCACGGTGAAAACGGTACTAATAGAACTTGTTCAAAAACCATTATTTTGTATGTTTATTTGTTAATTTCTCAAACACATGCATAACAAGTTACAATCACGTTTATTAGGCAATAAAAAGGCACCAAATAAAGGTTATTGGTTGATTCTTCTAAGTTAGAAATGGTCTAAAATTAGATTTCTGCTGCTGCAAAGAAAAGTTCCTATACTCTTCTATAAGACAAAGCTTTGATGTTACTGGCTTTTAGTTCTCTTTTTATTTTAGTCTTTGTTTACCATAATGTGCCAAAGCCACTTGGTTTAGGTTAAGGAAACATTACATGCTTTATGTTAGGCTTAGTGACAGAGTTTGCATTTTAACAGATGTAATCTTGATGTTCCTCCTACATGCTGTTCATAAAGATATGAGGATAGTTACCTTTCAATTAAATTTAGTTCAATTTTTAGTGTCTCATTCATGGTTTAAACTCAAATTTTTTGTTACTTTTTTGCTAAAGCGTCACAATATGTCCAAAAAACTCTTAAATGAATTCTGCAGATGCACTTGTTGCAGGTATGACACTGAATAAGGGCCTGGAAATATCAAGGGGATTTAATAGCCATTAATGTGTCTTTTAAGAGTTTTTATTTTCCTGTATTTTTTTTTTCTTTTTAATGGCCTCAGCTGTCATCTTTGCTGCCTCCATTGGTATTTTTGCTTCCCTAGCTGCACAATGCCCAATCACACCACCTATTACCCCCCTGTCACAACTACTGTTGTCATACAGCTATAGCTACAGCACTTCCTCTTCTCCTACTGCACCTGCAGCAGGAGCTCCGATTTAAAAAGCTTTATTGCTTTTAAACACAGAAAAGTTGAAAAAGTTAGTGTCAAATCATTATAGTAGTAATAGTAATAGTAATCATTATAGGGTTTAGTCTTTATGCTCATTCTTTTATCATATAAAATACTGAATATCCCCAACATCTGTGTGTCTGCATGCGATTGCAGTTTCCAGAGCTTGTTAGATTCTAAGTGTCAGCAGACTGGCTGTGAAACAACATAAGGAAAGCAAACATTTCATAAACATGATGAGGAATTCTGTTTGACTTCATATTAGATTTGAAATTGGTGAGTTCTTTTTGTTTGTTTGTTTTGTTTTTTTTACCTTTTGTTTGTCCATCATAACAGACAGGTAATGAATTCTGTGATTCGTTCCGGATTTTTTTTTTCCCTTTTTTTCTGTTTTTTATTTGCGCTTGTAGACTATTTAAGTTCCTTTGTTGTGATTGTCAGCATGTTGCTCACCAGAGCTGTCTGTCCTTCATAACCGTTTCTTCTTTTCTCTGATAAATTGTGAAATTAGATATTTTTTTAAAAAGGCATAGATTCTCAAAATGTCAAACATGCCAAAACCAAGGTTGTTTTTTAACTTGTGATGAGAAGTTAACAATCTCTCTTTTTCTAAATATAACAAGGATTACCATCTCCACACGGCAGAATTATTTATTTCCACATAACCACTATTACTTTACCTAAAGCTTTGACAAAAATGAAGTCTTTCTTTGTGAACAGTTTTACATAATAACACATGCATGCATTTATACCGTGATTTTAGTGTCTTTGACTTTGCGCAAACGCAACAATTACCAATAACTTTAGGTGCTAATCACACATGTCCAAACTGACCATGATAATTTTGTAATCTAATGAATACAACGTTTATTGTTTTGGGATTATTCATTACAGTATATAGATTGTGTAAAATGGATAATCTGTCAAGATAATAATCAAATCATAACTCATAAAATGAATGGGTGGCATGATGGGGTAATGGTTAGCACTGCAGCCTCACAGCAGGAATGTTAGTAATTTTAACCCCAGCTGGGGAGACCTGAACAGTGGCCTTTCTGTGTGGAGTTTGCATATCCTCTTCACGTATGTGTGCATTGATTGCTATGGTTACATAATCCCTCAAAAATTTGCCATATGAATTAAAATAAAACAGAATAAATAGAGCCTATTGATCTGGGACAATTGAATAAAAAAAAAAACAAATACTGGTGGAACGGTTGGTCATGATTCTATACAGAAATGCCTCTTTAGTTAATCTACATTGTAATAATAATCACTCGATCTCCACTTCTTATTGGTTATCTTAAAACGTTGAAAAAAGACAACAAAATGGCCAAACTTCAGGCTAGTCACAATATCTATGTGGGAAAGCTTTTACTTTTGCAGTTAAAATTATTTCAAGTGGTTTTGTTTGTTTGTTTGGATTTGATTTTCACCAGATTTTAGGAGCAATGATTTATAAATATCCGGATCGAGCACTATTAAGATTTTTTTTTTATATCATTTTGTCCGCTTGATAGATTCATTCTGTCTTCAGCAACATATTTTCTATGACATCTTCCAACACGCGATTGACTGGTGACTTGTCTGGGGTGTATCCGCCTTTCAACAGGCTCCAGTCAAATGCAACCCAGTCACTGAAAGAAGCAGTGAGGCTGGATTAATAGATGGATGTTCCAACATGGTTGTTGAAGGAACGATAAAGCTTGCATCAGATGGGGTTAAATATCTTGTCAACATGTAAAACTACAGTACTTATTTTATTACCAGGAAAGTTAATTAAATCCAGGCAACCTATTAACCTTTTCTTTCTTGTTTTTCATTGAATGTTTTCCAGTAGATGTTGTTGCCTTATAATTGCTGCAGAATGTTTACTTGACAGCTGACTAAAATTTTCCGACCAGCTAGCTGATTTTATTATTTATTTTCCACTAATTAATACTGTTTTTGTGCATAACACACACACACACATAAAAAAAAAAAAACATTATTTATCGCTAAGCTGCCCAATTATCAGAAACCTCTTCCAGTAGCATCAAAATGGATCTTAACTTGCACAGTTTCTCACAAGCTATCCAAACGTCCAATAAAGAGCTTCAGATTCAGTTGTTATTGCAGACCTTTAGTCCCTCTTCTCTGGTGCATTTAAAGCTACGCCTTGCAGCTTTAAGCAATAAAAAATGTCCAAAGAAAAGCAATACTTTCTGTGCAGATTTACTCCTACTGCTCGTCTCTCTTGTTCTTTCATTATTAGTTAATTAGCAGATTGCTTGTCCTCTTTTCACAGCAATTAACCACCTCCAAGCATTCTGAGTGAGATCATTCATAGCTTTGCCCCCTAAATTACCTTCCTACCCGAATGGAGCAAACAGCCCTTGAAACCGGCAAAAATGTGGGTTGGCACCCACTTGCTTTGAATGATTTCATATTTATGTCTTCTAATTGCGCCTTGTTGGCGTTGATAAATGCAACTGTGTAGCCGCAGAGGGTAGGTTGTTTAATATGCTAATTATGCAGCAGGACAGAGGTTGAAGAACGTGGGGGTTAAAAGAATGGAAACCAATTTTATCCAGTGTTAATGAAGAAGACAGAATGAAGGACATTTTCAGAAAAAAAGACATAATGAGGATGTACTATAGTGAATGAAGGTTTGCTTCCTGGAGGAAGAATTAGCATTATTCTTCAGATTTTTTTCTTTATTTTATTGCTTAAATAAAAAACAAGCAGATATTTTAAAACTATGCTGTTCTACTTTAAAGGATCCCTTGAAAGTTTCTAAACATATATTATAAATAAGAAGCAGAATATTTGTATTTATTGCAATCAATGGAAAGACCTTACTTATAAAATGAGGGATGGTGATTACATTATTACATGTCTACAAGTGGCCATGTAATCTGAAGGTATATATATATATATATATATATATATATATATATATATATAGCTCTAGTTCACAGTTTAACATGCTTCAAACTGCATTGTGAGAATTTTAATAGCATCTCATTGATATACTGTATAGAAGTCAACAAAACCTTTTTTCAAGCCGTTTTTTTCTGCTTTCAGGATCTCATATTAACCTGCAGCAATACAAATGCAACTCAATATTTAGTGTGACAATTTACTGAAAGACTAGGACTCATGCAACAACCATGGCTGTGTTGACATTTTGATGAAACTGAGCAATAAATCATTAATGTAGACAACTAAATTATTTCACAGCTTCAAGCAACTTACAACACTTTAAGAAAAAGGCTTGCTAGTTGAAGACACATTACAAAGATGAAGTTGCTGCGATTTAACAGTATTCCTGGGGCTCATTTGCAGTCGATTAAAAATGACACAGACAAGGCAGGAAATTGTAGTAAAAGTACTATGTAAACGGACAGAAATATGTTCTGTTTTGAAATAGGATGACTTCACATTGATCAGAACATTGTGTAAATCTATGAAAAATAGTCTTATAGCCACAGTTTCATCTGAGTTAAAAATGGTTAATAAAGATGGTATACTAAAGAATTTATGAGGAACAAAATGCCATGACTATTTTAGCATTACTTTTTCAGTTTTGACCTTAATTCATTTTTTTTTTCTTTTTCTGAATTGGGAGTCGAAGTACGAGGTACATTTGTCTTGTTCCGCGTTCCCAGTGTGAAGCCAGACGTAGAGCAGAATCTACTCTGCATTGGGAGTTGCACCAGATACTGAAAGCCCACTTCTGCAATTCTATCTCTCGATTTTAGAACATTTAGGTCATATTTATAGATAAAAATGTTAAAGAAAAAAAAACCTTTTAACACTTCACCAACTTTTAAGCATCACTCTAACTTGATTTTCAAACACAAATTTGGTTTCAGATGAATAGAAGAGCATTATCAGCCTTTTCAGTTAATGTGATGCTTGGCTCATTAGTCACCTTAAATATTTCTGCAGCTGTAACAAAACTAGTCTGAATACACCCCAAGACTGCAGTGTCAAATGCAATGTCTTTATTGCATCTGGGAAATGGGCCAAATGGTGCTTTAGTATTATTTAAGTGTCATCCGATTCATTTGAGCATGACAGCATACAGGGCTGTTTATTTCTCCCAGAATCTCTTAACTTTTAATCACTTAATAGTTCTTTGCAGTCACAGAAATCTGCATGCACTGTTCACAGCACTGTGTGGAGTCGTTTTTCTCAGCTGCAGGCAGCGGTGCTTATTGCTGCATGAAATAGCTGATCAGGCCATAAAGAAATGCTTTTGAATACAGTACAAATAAAAAAGTGACAGAAAAGGGGGAATTTAAGGCAAAATTCAGTTGACCTTCAATGGAAAAGTCTTTAATTTTTTTTTTTATTTTAAAATATGTACAATGCAATTCATTCAAATGATTTACACTAAATAGTTGGTTTCCCATCTAAAATCATTGACCAGTTTTACTTTATTTGAACACAGTATACACAGTATTTCCAGATCTGCCCCTCAAAGGGTCTGTGAGGAAGTCTGATGTCTCTTTCTGCCTCTTCTTCATTGTTTCTGTGCTCTCTTATCAATCACAGGGCCACAACCTCAACTGACGTAGTCGTGTCCATCTGCGTGATATTTGCCATGTCCTTCATCCCTGCCAGCTTTGTCCTCTTCCTCATCCAAGAGAGGGTGAGCAAAGCCAAACATCTGCAATTTGTCAGCGGAGTAAACCCAACTGTCTACTGGCTGGCTAATTTTGCCTGGGACATGGTAAGTAGCAGCTTCATCCACATGCTTCAAAATAATGCCTTCTTCTTGATTCTATTGGGATTCTATCCTAATTATCTGATATATTAAAATTAACTATGTATAACAATACATTTGGTAGATTGCAATCCTCCCATTTTAGTGAAAGGTGCAACTACTCTCAAGATTTTGTGCCCATCTATAGCTATTTATAAAAAAAGTATCCATCCAGGGTAATTGATTGCTAGAAAGAGCTTCATCTGAGCAACAGTTATTGGCTGCGGTTTAATTATCGACAGCAGCTGCCCCTGCTGGTTGTGCTCAACAGGCTTACTGGTACTTTCCCTCAGGCATAATGGAAGTAAACATTTCATCGAGCCCCTTTGGACAACAGCACGCTCACCATTATGGTGGATAAATGCCGTCTGAGTGGTAGACAAATACACCTAAGGATTCTGACCTAAGGCACTCTGAATTACCATGTAAAGTCATTCAAAAAATGCTGAATTACAATGATTATTATACTGCTTTATGCTTTGGGAACACCTTTTCCTTGAGCTATGGGCAAACACATGTTGTTTTCTAATAAATGCAGGACTTTTCATGTTTTCTGAAAGAATATTAATCCAAACTGGAGTGAGTATTAATCACTTTTAGCATTTTATTGGTTTAGCTTAAAGGAAAATGACAAATCTACCAGTAAAAGCTTCTTTTCCACTTTGTTTAGAAAGTGAATAGATTTCAACAAATATTGAATAAATATGACTCTTTGATGAAAATTTCACCAAATCATAGCATGCTTATTCAGCTCGGTGTGTCACTGACTGACTATTTGCCTCAAACAAAGGACAATCTGAGGGGGCTTTTACTCGCTGAATTAATTAGAAAGTTAAAGCCGGATGCATCCGAGTGCTAATTAAAAAGTCAGCTCCAGATTTCATTATTACCAAACCTTTTAGTTTGAGGGAAAATATAGAGATGGGAAAACTGTCAGTGCATAATTATTGAGTTATAAATATGCCACAGAACAACCTATATTTAATGATGATGACTGCTTATTTTCTGTTTGCTTGTTTATGATTGCTTTGACAGTGTAACTACATCATTCCCTGCTTGATTGTGATTGTGATCTTCCTCTGCTTCCAACAAAAAGCCTACGTTTCCACTGCTAACCTGCCTGCTTTAATTCTCCTGCTCATTTTCTATGGGTAAGTCATTTGAAAGATAATACATTTCTTCATGAAAAAATGTTTAAATTATAGTTGAAATTGCTGCAAATCTGAATTTTGGGGTTTACTCTTGTTCGGACTATATACTTCAAAGCAAGGTTGTCCCCGAGGGTCACAGTCCTGCAGGTTTTCTATGTGTCCCTGTATCACTATGCCAAACTTTATTGGTTTTTGTATCATTTAATGGAAGCCAGATGTGTTGGAACATCAAAGATCAGCAGGACAGCGACCCTTGAGGACTGACTTTGGACACCCCCAATTTAACGACGCATGAATTGTTTAATTGACCATTTTAGTGGGTTTACTACTTCATATGTCTTATAAGAATCCAAATGTAAAATAATATCTTTTTTAGAGGGTCATCACAGTCCACTTGTAACTTAAATTATTATTGAAATCACTAGTTTTATTGATATTAAATAACTGATAAGCATTCATTTTTTGGTCCTAGAGGGAAATGTGTCATGGGCTGAGCCATTTTAAATGTTGCTACTCATATTCATCCCACACAAATTCTTAATTGGATTGGAAAAAAATGTAATAAACAAGATTCTGTTAACTTGATGTTTCCTTCTAAGAATCATGATGCCATTCCACGACGTTTTGTGAACACTTTAGTGTGAAATACAGCCCTAAAAATTGATGTTTTATTAGAACTTTTGGAAAGTTCCAGCTTCAGTGTTGCCTGATTCCAAACCTTTTTATTTAAAATGCACTTATTCACAAAAACATTTGAGTATAGAAACTAATTAGAGGTGGAAACACCATATGGTGTAGATTTTAGTAAGGACTGTCATTTTAAATCTCATAATGAAAATGCATAGCTCTGGGAACAATAGCAGCTGCATCTTGTTTTAATTATGGCACAGACTGAACTGCTTTAGACTGGCTTTGATGGATGTCTTGGTGTCCATTAAGTAGGGTGGTTGAGTCATTTTGGACATTTAAGCCAGAAGAACATCAACATTAATCAACCAATTGACAGAAACTAATTAGCAATGATACTCTAGGCATGAAATATGTAAGTACTTGTTTGACATAATTGAACCCAAGTCAGTGCTGCTTTGCACTGTCTCAAACGGCGCATTCATTTAACTTGATTCACATTAATGCAAGTGCTTTACTGTGCCTTGTGGTGACTAACTAAATTTGGAAAGCAAATGTTCTATCAAAACCTATTAATGAAAATATTTGTTTGAGCATTTTTCTAAATGTATAAAGTTTAACTTATCCACTTTATTTGTTATTTTCTAATTCATCTGGAAAGCAACTATGTGTTAAACCAGTTTATTTGAAGGGGTTGCATTTGGGGTACACTAGGTCAACTGTTTTATGACAAAAAAAACATTGCATTCAAAGGGGACATTTTAAGTAAGAGGACTGCTGAAATAACCCCCATGACACCAGTTAACTGCCTTGCTCCTTCCACTCCCAACACCAAACTTGATCTACTGACTGCCAAATGTGTTTTATTTATGTATTTTATTTTTAGTGCTTTTATGGGTCACTTACTGAAAATGCAAATGATCAGAAGAGGCTGGAGCTGACCTGGTAATCTTCATTCACGCCCTGAGCATGACTCACATTCAGTAACTGATCATTTGGTGTATCCCACTACTATTACATCTGATGATTATGTTAATGAGAATGGACCAGAGTGGCGATCACCTCTGTCATTTTAACTTGTAGAGTTTTGGTTAAATTAGAGGATCAACAGCTTAGTATTACCTTCTCAGTGTGCGTGTTTTTTTTCTCTCCCATTAGATGGGCCATCATCCCCATGATGTACCCTGCCTCCTTTATCTTCAGCGTACCCAGCACAGCTTATGTGGTGCTGACCTGCATCAACCTCTTCATTGGTATTAACGGCAGCGTGGCCACTTTTGTTATGGAGCTCCTAGACGATGATGTGAGTGACAGCCAGAGCCAAACACAAACATGCACTCTTGTCTGAGAAACACAAAGCCTTTGTATCTCTCTTTTATAAGACTATTTGACTCGTATCTAGCTACATGAGGCATTATATGATTCAGAATTTATTTTTTTTAAAAAGTGATAGTGTTTAAAAAATTACTCATTAAAATATTAGATCTACATGATAACAAGTCATTGTACATTTGTAGTGTATCATAATTAGATAATTAGAGATATTTTAAACAAAAGCATCTCAGTGGAGCATTACATCTGTAGAACCCTGGATACTAAGGAGTCTCATTTGCCTCCCACCTTTTTGTCGTCTAGTAAGTAAGTAAGTAAGTAAATAAGATTTATTTATATAGCACCTTTTACAGACACAAGTCACAAGGTGCTTCAAATAAAAGAGCATAAAATACATAAAAATATACAATAAGACAGTGAACAACAAATAGACATAAATACATGATGGTCATAAACTCACAATCTACTGAGCAGAGTACGCCTGCAGAAACAAATAAGTCTTAAGTTTGCTCTTAAACGCATTGACACAATCAAGCGATCGTAAGGAGGGTGGAAGATCATTTCAGAGCCTCGGTGCAATAATCTGGAAAGATCGGTCTCCTCGGGTCCAAAAACGAGAACAAGGGACCACGAGTAAATTCAGATCCAGCGATCTCAGATTCCGAGTTGGGGTATACGGACATCTCATCTTAAGAGCAACCCAGATGTGTGATAATTCCAGAATATGATAGACACAAATTAATGATGACCTCCTGACGTCCATCTATTTTCCATACTGCTTCATCCAAGTCGGGGTGGCAAGTAGCTGGAGCAAAGGGGCAATGCACCCAGAACAGTGACCTCTTAACATTTTAAATATAAGAGTTGTTTTTGTTTTTGCTTTTAGGTAATTAGGATTTTGTGCCACTTAAAACAAGTCCAGGACGGACAGATGCCACAAGTTTGGGTTCAATTTTAGATTTGCATTTACATTGCAAGCAACAAGTTGCGCTCATATTCTGTTTTTACCACTCGATCTGAAAAAGTGGGACATCTCTTAGCTCATTTAAAGTGCATGAAGACTCTGTTCATGTCATAATTTGGCTTGCTTGATAAATATGAGGGTAAGTAAGGACGCTTTAGGCACGCAGAACCTTTGGCAGAATTCAACTCAAAACAGCAAATGGTGGTCCAAAGAAAAACACAAGATTATTTTTTAGTAACCTCAAGAGAGCTCATGGGATAGATCAAACAAATGTCTGTAAAAATGTTAACATACCCAAATATACAACTAGTATGAATTAAAAACACACTCTTAATCATTTACACACACACTCATAAAGCACACAAAGCTAATTTATTACCCATAATCTCCAATTCCAAATATCCAACATAAAGATGCTATGAGTAAGTAATTTCTCTGGTATCTTTCTATACTCTGAGCCACCCCATTCATGACCACATGGATATACCTCGGGAATGCACCACATCATAACCAGTCCGATCCCACATCATAACCATTAGGCTACAGTTCAAGACTCTATCCACCACCCAGATAAGAGTGAGCACTTGGTCAGTGACCTTGCAAAATGAGCAGGCACAGCCCCAGTTGTGGCAGACCCCAACGAGGAAAACGCTGGAGTTTATTTCAAAAGTCAAAATGTATAAACATAGCCACGTTCTTACATTTTCAAAACTGCTGATACCAGTAAGAAGCATTCATTATCTATTGAAAAGCGGTGTTTGACACTGAAAATTACACTGTAAAAATTCAACTTAGGTATGGTTTAAGAAACTTCCCAATGTGTTGACCTTGCCTTTAAACTATATGTGATCATTTTCTAATAGATTTTTGGCAGAAAATGCTGGAACCAGTCTGATCCACAAAGGCTGCTGTTGGCAACCCACACGACCTCCAAAATATTACGCAATAGGTAAAGGACCCAGACTGATCAGAGGGGTTTGATGGTTAGATATGATGTTCAGCAAATAAATGGAAAGTATTGCCCTGAGCTCTGACTTTAAAGTTCCAAAAGCTGCATACAAAATAATTATTTACTGCATGATAAAGCTGTAACAGGCCTTGGCTTATTGTCTAGTATTGTGGAATGCTCCAAGATGCCACAGTGAAGTCTTCCTTCATGCATGTGGGCGAAGCAGGTACATCCACCTGGCATAGCTTTTAACACAATCCTTTAGTCTCTCAAGGATTTTACTAAGAAGTTATTTTCCCTATTCTCTTTAATGTTTAATAATTTGCTGAGAATTGGGTCTTCGAAGAAGTTTCCTCATCCATCTTTCAGCGAGCATTCATTTAACTGCACGCTGCTTCAGTCACAGAGGACTGGAAAGACAAAGAGACCAAAAACGGACTAAATAAGAAATGGAGAATGTGGCTTGTAGAGGGAGTCAGTCGCTGACTGCCAGTCATTTTACTTTTAAATATGATTTAAATCAAACTTCATGAAAAAAATAGGTAAGTTCCAAATTGGTAGTTTGTTTGTCAGGACAGTTAAAAGCACAACGTTTGGAGAAATTATCCATCTTTCATGATATTTTCCCTATTTGAACTAAATATGTCCATACTGATTTGTAGACATGTTCGTTACCCACAATGTTTCTGGTTTTCTTTTTTTTTTTTTGTTCTTGTGTTTGTTCCCTTATACTCTGAGTTGTGTAGCTTTGTGCTGATCAGTCGCTCCTTGTAAACAGAAACAACACAACACTCTGACAAGTTGCTTATACATCTGATGCTTCATCAGAATGTCTCCCTCAGCCACGTTCCCATACTTCAAACGCAGTGTAATGTTGTCTGAAAGACTTTGTCTCTGCTCAGTTTGTCCCCGCTGACACAAATGCCTTTGACATGATGTTTCCTCTGGCTGTGCACGCCGATGTCACGGGATGTTTCCTGTCTCCTGACAAAGCTGCTTCGTCTGCATTGTGATTTCCATTATAAGCAGCATTCATTATCAATTTGTATTTTTCAGCTGGCATGTCTCTTCTTCTGCAGTTTTATTGTCTGCATTCTCTTTATTTATTAATACAATGTGAGTGGAGCACATTACTCATAAAGGGTGCCATTGTTGATAATTTAATGGGCAGCGTGTCACCCATGGGTACCATAAAGAGATGGATTTACAGCATGCTTTTCTTGTTCAAGGCTTCAGGGAAAGCAATACAGTTTCTGGGGAGACTCCACAGTGACAAGACTCCATAATAATTCTACTAATCTAACTCGATTTCGCTGAAGATAATGGCGCCTCGGGGGTCAAAATCAATCAACAACTCAGAGCTGATGTCTCTTCATCAACAGGCTCTTTACAAAACAGCTCAAGTAGAAGTGTCAGTGAACCGATGTGCTCCAGTTCCAGCAGGGTGGATCCTGCATCTCAGTCTAGCGCTCTTCTGCAGCCTCACAGCTTTGTCTTATCGTTTTTAAACCTCCTTAACAATGGCATTAGCCACTCAGAAGTTAAATCTACAGGCGTCAGCTTGCCTGACTTCAAGTGCAGGGTGAATCTAGATCCCTTTTGGGCATAGCACTATTTTTCCATGTGAGGAAATGCCAATGAGAAGCAGAGTGAGGAAGCAGAGCAGCACTTTCACAGAGTCTGTGCCCTAGTTTTTGTCTGGAAGCCATTGGGA
Source organism: Kiunga ballochi (assembly GCA_037177335.1). Taxonomy (NCBI): domain Eukaryota; kingdom Metazoa; phylum Chordata; class Actinopteri; order Atheriniformes; family Pseudomugilidae; genus Kiunga; species Kiunga ballochi. The sequence goes on from JBAMIG010000005.1 coordinate 7,612,288, forward strand.
GATTTTCTACCCCTTTGGGCTGTCCAACTCCCCGTGGACTGCATCAATCCCAGCCTGCCTTATAAGCTTGAAGCAGTGTCTGAGTCAATACTTCCCCCACGTGCTACTGAGAGATAACCATAGGCGTGCACACAGATTTTCCAGGGATAGAAGTAAAGGTGTGGTATGGCTAAACGCATTTTACCTCGTGTAGCACGATTGGAGCACGTTCTCTTAAATACTACAGGATTTATTGACCAGTGTATTTTTCTTGACAGTATAAGTCAAATAGATAAATACAACTATAAAAATAACTCCTAACATGTCTAAAGTGTTTCTACACAACTCCAGAAAAATGTTTGCAGAGTCTCTCAGCCATATATTCTGTCTGCTTTCTATGTAATCCGTGGTATTATAAATCTGGCATGCTGTGGGAATAAGCACAAATATCATATAGGTCAGATAAGCACTTTACTGCCTTAAAACCATTAGAAAATGGTTTATAAGCACGCTCACAAACATCATAAAGGTTGTTTATCATTCATCCCACACAAAACTCGTTGGAGCCTCCTAGTTGAGCATCCAGTCTGTTTTTTTTTCCCCCACAGTTTGACCCTAAAATTAAGTCTGAATTTTTCATTTATTTTCCATGTTTTGCTAGAAATATGAGTTGCTTTCCACCAAAGTCATAGTTGCAATTTTTTTATGTAATTATTTTTACTTTATTGCTGTAAGCTCGGTGAATGGATGGAGCAGACGTGTCTTGGAGAATCCAGTACTAAACTGAATGTTTTATTTTTTTACATTTTTCAGTCTGCAGGAGGGCAAAAACACATGTCAAATGTCTATAAAACATCTTTATTTATGGTTTTAACTGGAGATATTACCAGCTTGATTTGAATGTTAATGTAAAAAATTTGTTTTGGGTGCATTTATTCTTCTTTAAGAAAGCCAGTTTAAAAAAAGTTTTATTTTACTCTGCTGGTGTGATGTAAAAGATCAACTTCAACTACAGAGTCTGATTGCAGCTCTTTGTATAGTACTTCTCAGTCTTCAAACAAATGTATAAATGTAGATAAAATGAGCAATGACTTATTACTGAACATCTGAGGCTTTGCTTTGACATCATGATCAATGAGGCCTTTTCACCATGGTCTTATTTCTGCCTAAGCATAACTAAGCCACTGACCACCCACTCAGGAAAAAAAGAAGAGGGTAATCTTACATGTTCTCACTTTTGATCTTGAGCATTATGTGTGTGTTTGACTGCGGAGGGACCTGGCTGGGACCTCCTCTCACCGCCTCCTGGGCGGATGCTGGGCGTGCGGGTGGGGTGGCCGGGATCCTTGCTCGGGGATGACTGCTGGTTGTCCTGGTCTC
>JBAMIG010000005.1:7623411-7636169 GCA_037177335.1 Kiunga ballochi
AGGTAGGGAGCTATATAGTGCAGCCCTATGTAGTGAATGAGGGGTTAGGGCATAGGGTGTACATTCGGACACAGCCCTAGACACCGAGACTTCCAGCAACGACAGGATTGGATGATCCCCTCAACCTCCGCCCTCATTCATCGGCTTCCTGATTGGTGGAATCTTTTCCTGGGTTTCTTTGATTGGCTTGCCTTCTGGACACTTCACTACTATTAAAGGCCCCAATCACCTTAATTCAGGCCAGCTGGGCCTGATTGTGACTCAGTGTGCAAATTTTGCCCTTCAGACTTTGTGAAAGACTTTGCTGAGAAATTTGCGTGGTTAAACCTCTTTTGGTTGTTTTTTTTATTTAGATTTTGCTGGTTACCCTGGGTTGAGCTTGGTCTGCTCAGTTTTAGTTTGTTTTAGTTTTGTTTGGAAATTGTCCCTTCACCTGCAGTGATTTTGAGTTTGTGATTCTGGACTTTTGGTTTAGTGATTTTGTTTTGTCACCATACATATTTTAACCTGAATTGTTTTTGTTTATTCACCTTGTAAACAAACCACAGTTAACTTGTACGCATTGCCATCTTTTCTTTTGTTTGTGTTGTGACCCCTTTTTGTCCATTGGATGACATGGGGGTTGTAACAGTCTAGTAGTAATTGTGTAGTTGTACCTGAACTGGATTTCTAAGAAGCCTACATGAGTTTGCATTGTCCAAAGTTTGATATGCTCATTAATAAATAGGTTTTAGCTAAACTGCTATCCTTCTGTGTTTCTATACTGCAGAAAATCAGTATTTATCCCTATATGATAACACCTTTTACCTACATTCCTTTTACAGAGTTGAATGGACAGAAAATATATTTTCTTGTCTCAACAAGGTCATCACAGTTTACCTTGAGATGACTAAATGTGCGTGAAAAAGTGTCTATGCTTAAAAATGCTAATATTTTCTGAGTGCTGATGGTTATTTGAACTGCTAAGGTGGTACTCAAAGTCAAGATGGATTACCTCATGCATACTGAGTCACAAATACTGATTTTAATGTCCTCTACTTCTTTGTACTATGCAAGTGTCTAACTTTTTTAATAGCTTTCCCCATCTGGCTCTCTCTGACTGTTGCAAATGATCTGTTCTTGTTAAAATTTGTTTCCTCCATTTTCACCATCTCTCCCTTCCTCCTCCTTCCTGCCACCTGCTTCTTCCATCTCACCTCCTCCCTGCTGCTCTGGTCTATCGCGCTATATTTTCTCATGCTATCCTCTCTGCTGTGATTCTCGCCGTCTGCTCCTTACCCTTCCCTGCCTCCCGCCTTGTCTCTGGCTGGTTGGTTGATGCATTTTATTGTCTGTTCACTACAGGTATACCCTAAGAAGAACACCCCTGCTGTGGACAGGCTTTGTGTGGGCGTACCTGCAGCAGAGGTGAGCCAGATGCTGTTAAATCACATGAGCAACTAAAAAAAAGGAGAGAAAAATCACCTTTTTGTCATTTTTTTTTAACAACTGCTCTTGCACTTACCTCCACTATGGCACATATTTAATTAGAAAAAATGCAGTTTTTGTAACATCTAAAAAATGGCAAATAAGTTATCAGAATAAAATTCAAACGTTCACCACATTGGCATTTGTACCGTTAAGTATACTGTTTAGAAGGCCCAGCAGCAATGCCACTGATCATGAGCAACCATAAATAAAGTTACACTGTAAAGAGAATATGTTTCTCTTATTATGTAAGAGGCAAATTTGTTGGAAAAAAAAGATCCCACTAGCAAATCCTTGAGGCAAACGCTTGGCTTTACTTTTTGTCTGTATTGGAAAAACATTCCAGTTTTTTCCACTTTCAACATCTGCATGGACTTCAATTGTAGATCTGTTTTGAATTCTATTTAAAAATATATTTTAATCCTACATATCCTGTGGCGCATGTAGTAGAGTGGGCCATTTCATAATCAGTGAGTTAGTGGTTCAAGTACCGGCTCTGGCATCCACATGCCGAAGTGTCCTTGAGCAAGACATTGAACCCCCAGTTGCTCCCGGTGCTGCGTTACCGGTGCGTGAATGTGTGAGCGTTTGTGTGAGCGAATGGGTGAATGTGTCAGATAGTGTTAAAGCGCTTTGAGTACACTGATGTGTAGAAAAGCGCAATACAAGTACAAGACCATCCCACATTAAATCCATTATTACAATATGGAAGGAATATTGCACTACAACAGACTTAACTAAAGCATGTTCGAGCCTCCACAGCTACCCAACATCTCTCAATTCCTAAAGAACACCCTTTCTACCATGGAGCATGGCAGTGGCAGCATGAATTTAAAGGGAAATTTAACTAGTGAGGGAAAATAGTCATAAATGGAATACATTTATGAAATGTAAGGAAATTTTTGAGAAAATGTTTTTAATATTATTGAAACTGGGACAGAGACAAACAAATGTGTTCTTAGGTCCTACTTAAAAAATTAGGGGGAATTTAGTGGTTTCAGGAAAATCTTTGTACCTTGGATTTTTTATTCATTACATTCATTCAAGAGTAAGTCACAGTCAAGACTGGATTAATGCCGTAAACTTCCAAGAAACTACTGTTACAATAATCCACAGATATGTAAAGATTGTAACGCATGCTGGCATTAAAATGCACAACATAGAGCCATGCTTAAACATCCCTTTCATTTGCAATATTAGTATTCACCAATCTATGGAGAGAAACCAACATTTCTACACTTCCAACACAGTCTACGAACATGAATATCCATAAACCTTTTTTAAATTCAATTCAAGAACCAATATAAGATGATTTTCAAAAAGATTTTCATGTATGAGACCCAATAATACTAAGCATACCTCAAAAGGAACACACAAGTACTTTAATGGGTAACATTTCAACCTCTTGAATGGCATGGTCAAAGCTCAGACCTCAATCCAACCGGGAATCTAGACGTGACAGATTCCTGCAAAGCGTGTTTAACTTGAAGGAGCTGGAGCAGTTTTGCTTTGAAAGATGGGCTGAAATCCCAGTGGTTAGATTAACCAAACTCATCGAGACATCCCCTAACCTAAAGCTGTCATTGGTGCATTTGATGACTATGAAGTACTGACTTCAAAGCAATTAAAAATTCATGCATGCTGACGTTTTTTGTACTTTCATCATATTATGTTGTATCATTTATGTTTTCCAACACAAAAATTGTTTTGAAGGTCATTTGCATTTATGATAAATACAATGATAAAACTCTCCCGATATTCACTTCAATACCAGGTTGTTTGGCAACAACAACTAGAAAGAACTAATGCCAAGAAGTGAGTAAATATTGTTTGTGGTGTGGTGTCACAACAAAAAGGAAAGACTTAAAGATCTAAGTAAGTGTTTCCCAGTATTGGTATCTGTGTACAACTGCTTGCAAAGAACTTTGTGAAGAACTTCATTATTGTGAATTGGGTGTTTTGGAGTAGAAACACGTCTAAGGCATGCGGGGCAGTAGGTATAATTTAACAAATGTTAACGAATGAGAGCAAAGAGTAATTGTTGGGTTTTCTGCTGCATTTTCTTGAAGATCTGAATCAGGAGCCTTTTTCACAATCTTTTCTCTGTCTAAGCTGTGTCAGAATATCCTCCCAGCACTTCTTGAAGAAGGCATTAGAATAAGCTGCAATTTCTTTAACTGTTATGCCATTATGTAGTCGCAGTGGGGTAAAAAAAATACACATACAAGCATTGCAGAGGATCATTTGTGAGTGTGCAGTGAATGCTTGTGAACCCAATTTACTTCTGTATACTCATAATCTGGAATGGAAAACCATACTAGACAAAAGCAACAAGCTGAATTGGACCAACTGCCTGTGTAAAGGATCTTTTTATGTTGTACATTGCACGTGGCTTAAGCATCTTCAATCACCACTGCACAGCTCGAAGCATGGTTTAAACGCAATTTAAAATGCTGACAGTCATTCGTGCTCAATGAGCTTTCTGCCGGTATCTGTCCTCTCTGCCAATGTTTACTCAAAGCTCAATGTAAATGCCAGTGGAATATTGCAATTCACGGGGCTCTACTGATCACACACTGCATTTCCATGCATTATTTACATCAAGCTTAGCCTTCCTCTATGCATTCACGATCACAGGTCACAAAAAAGCAGGAATCAATGAATGATAGAAATGAAATATTTATGCCAGAGTTCCTAAGGAGGGTCAAATGACTGCAGGGCTCCACAGAGGCAATTTCCTGTCATGTGGAAGTTGTAAAATCAGCAGCATCAGAGGAGGGTGTCTGTTATACTGTTTATAGAAACAGGATCAAAGGCCTCTGAAACTGGGTAGCGTTTTCACATGTGGAATTGCAGTCAATGGTTGGGTCTGTGGATCAATACCAGGCTTATTGTCTTTGTTCCAGACTTTATGTCCCTTTGTGTCCTTGGGAAAAACACTAAAACCCTGTGTTTCCTCCCAGTGTCTCTTGACGACATTCCAACCCTGATGTGTTTACCAGGGTATAAATGAACAGACGTGCTGTATAAATTTGTGAAAGATTGGGTGGATGGTGTAAAAGTGCTTTGAGTGGTCAACACAAGACTAAAAAACTGCTTCTAGGACAGTCCAATAACTGCATGTGTTCCTGCACGTTGATTTGCTGCCTGTGAATGTGGTGTGTGTATATATATCCTAGAAAATCAACGAAACAAGTATGTAAACTCTGTCAAATGTAATTTCTACTATGGCAGTGAATGGATATTTACACATTCTATACACACTTCATTGTACACTACTTGACAAAAAAATCATTAACAAAAGGAAAAAGAAAATTGCTGCTTTTAGCTTTGATTGCAAAAGCATTCACACTGCTTTTTCACTATTTGAGCCTGAGGAATCTTGACACTGTCGTGTTGAAATATGCCTGTGCCATCAGGAAGAAAAAAAATGATATGATGATCTAGTCTTTCAGTATTTTCAGGTGCTCAGGTCACCTGATTCTTATAATGTTGCTAAATCTGGAGCTGACCTACTGTCTCAACCCCAGATCAAAACACTACCCCAAAAGGCTTGTAGAGAGAGCACTAGGCATGATGGTTACATCACTAAATCCACCTAGTTTTTTACCTTAATGTGCCCATCTCTCTGAAACCAGGTAAATCTGAACTCATCAGACCACCGGACCATCTCCCATTGTTCCAGAGTGAGAGGCGCGGTACACCCCAGACAGGTCGCCAGTCCATCACAGGGCCAACACAGAGACAAACAACCATACACACTCAAACTCACTCCTATGGGCAATTTAGAGTCTCCAATCAGCCTATCCCCAAGGTGCATGTCTTTGAACTGTAGGAGGAAGCCGGAGTACCCGGAGAGAACCCACGCTAACACGGGGAGAACATGCAAACTCCACACAGAAACGTTCCTGTTTGGTTGAACTTGCAACCTTCCTGCTGTGAGGCCACTGTGCTAACCCATCGTGCAGCCCAAATCCAACCATCTTTTTTTTAACCAGTTATCCCCACTGGATACTGGTTATTTTGTAGCCACACTGTCCAGCCTCAATCCCCTTAGTTTCCTTTATTTTGTGTGAGTAAAAAAGTTCTTCATATTAAACATAGCCCTGACTTTTACTGCTGATCATATCAGGCAGGATCCAAAGATGCTTGTTCCCCACTATGCTTCCAGTTTTAATAAGGAATTGGGCAGTTTTAGGAAACAAACTCCTTGGATGTTATCTCTGCTTGATGCATAACAATGATGGATTCATCTTAAACTGACAGACTTCTCATAAGTTTGTTTAAGATATGAGATATGAGAAGAAATGAGAATTTATTACAGCTTTTGAAGTGCTGCCAGCTGAAACATAAACACCTATACAGTTATTATACAACGGAAGACTCATAACTATTTGCTTAGTTAAATCCAAGCAGTGATTTTTATTGTGGCCTGGCAGTGAAAAAAATCATCTTCGGCATGAAGAATACTTTTTCCTGCAGTTCAATCAGTGTCTTTTTCTGTGTCCTCTACAATAAGATTCATAGAGAAAAACACAGTTTTCCTAATGGATGCCTCCTCATTGTCTCCACAAGTGTTTCGGCTTGCTGGGAATCAACGGAGCCGGGAAAACCACCACGTTCAAGATGCTGACAGGAGACATTCCCGTCTCCAGTGGAGAGGCCTTTCTAAATGGATACAGGTGAGGCGCTAACTCCCACTAGTGCAGCAAGTAACTCATCATAATTAGCCACCCAAGATAGCTGCTCAGATGGAGAATCAAGCTGTGGTGTTTTTCATGTGTGTATATATAGCTTTTGCTCCCTTCTCTGCTACGCTGCTTTCTATTCTGACTTTTTTGATTGTTGTATTGCCTATATATTTTCTTTCAGTCTCTTCAGGTGATATTCTGAGCTCAATACTTTGCTCGCTCCAGCACATATTTCATTCCTTTTGACATTCTTGCCCCGTACCTGGCTCTCTCTTCTATTTTCTTTCTTTCTGTTTGTTGCCTCACCCTTACAAAATCAGCCATGAAGAACTGTTGCACATTGCAGAAAAGCACATTGACACTAACACTATTAGAGTGAAGCTCTTGAGGGAAAGTAGGCTTACCGTTTCTTAGTTTTAAGAACAAACAACTGTGTTCCTATGCCTCCACATGCATCGCTAGAGCACCCCATTCCTGTGTGGTTGATGTTGAGCAGCGTCAGGTCGTGTGTCAGAAGAGTAGCTATCGTGGTTCATTTATGCATCCGGTAATTGACTTTGTGTTTAACAAAGAAAGAGAGTTAAATTAACAGGAGGGCTTATGCGGCACAGAAAATTCGGATTAATGTAGGCGAAAGCGATCAAAGAGAAAAATCTGAGACCTTAAAGAGAAGCAGCTAAAAAGAGTGACTGACAGATTTGTTTTCATCTCATTATTTTCTCTATGTGTTTTGGCAAGGAGAATGTTAGGCAGAAGAGAAAAAGCAGGAGTTCTTTAAATGGATGTTTCTGCTCTCCTGGCGATTGTCTCTTATCTGCAATTTGGGGCTCACAGAGAATAGCTTTTCATACCTGCGTTCCACTTCTTTGTACTATCTGGTGTTACTGGCATCATAGTGGTAATAGAAGAGCTTCCATGCGTACGGTGGGTGGCGGTTCATGGGCTGCCTCGTGTTGTACATACCAAGAGAAAACTGACAAAGAGAGAATATCAAAGTTGGGATTTTTGTCGAATAACTGTTTTTTTAAAAGAAAAAGAAAAAAATGTGCCCTCTCTCTCAGCAACAAGCACAAATGTAGGGGTCTTTAAATTATGATTTGTATGTGCTTGTGTGCCTAAAAGGCTTGATGTGGGTGAGTCTGTATTTTTGTCCTTTATCTTATTTTTTATCTGTTTATTTTTTATTAAACCCTCATTAAATCCTTAAACTTGGACATGTTGCTAGGGATTCAAACAAGAGCCGTAGAGTATTTGAGGTCCTTTATCTTGGTGAAAAGGTTTTCTGTCATGCTTTTGCAACTGTTAAATGCCTGCCTTAGGCATTTAGGCCATGTCGGTGGGAAACTGTCACCATGCCTCCAATGACAAGTAAATTACCATGCTGCGGCAAAATACTGCTGTAATATGAAAGCATCATTTCAGGGGAAAAAAAGCTCTTATCATGTCCTTTTGATTGTTGTTATGTCAAAACCATCAACTACTATTAGGTTAACAATTTTAATTATTTCAAAAATGCTCAATTGGCAAAAGATCTACTCATTCAGCTTATTATTTATACATTTTTTGTTTATTTGTTTGTTTAGCTGTTGCACACCTGCCTGTGCTGTTTAGTCAGAGTGTTTGAGGTATGACATGGATGAAAAGGTTAGTTACCTTCAATCTTAAGGTTTGACATATATTTACCATCAAAACCATATTTAAGCCTCAAGACTCTTTGCTACGGATTTAAAAAGGTTTCAGCAGTTTTGGCAGTCCTCTAGAAGACTTTGCACACTTTTCAAATAGTCTTCTGTTCATTTGCTCACTGCGTTTTCTCAGGTCCTTCCAAAGCTGCTGTGCTTAGTTTAGGTACAGATTTTGGCTGGGTGAGTTCAAGACTTTTTCTTGGACTTTGTTTCTTGAAATGCTTCAGGTAGTTCAGGTGGTTTCATGCAAATCTTTTCTTAAAGCTATAGGACTCTTGGATTGTGAGCATTCTGGGCAACGATTTTCAGTCAGGATTGCTTTATATTCCTACTGCATCAATTTATACAGCCTGTCTGTAAAGTGAAAAAAACCACTTCCATCACAAAGTCTGTAGAAACATTAGTATATTGTTAAGGTAATGTTCAAAGCCTTTTTCCTCCCCACGCACTGCTGGGAAATGCAGGCATATAGTTAAATCTTTAAGCCACCATAGCTCAGGATTTTGCATTTAATGGGTTTGGTGTTTAAGTCCTTTCAGTGAGGAATGACTTCTGTCTGGCTTGTAATCATTGAAGATAGAGGGCTGCACTGATCGCTTTTTTTTACCTTTCTGACCAGAAACCTTTGTCCCTCAATTACTCAATTTGGCTGAAGCTAGCTTAAAACAAGTGTACATGCTATGTACACTTCGCGGTCTCCAATTACCCAGAATTCCTTGCATGCCAGATAGAAATGAATAAGAAGCAGTTCACGGCCCATGAGAATGTTTTATAAATAAATATATAAACAGGTTTTGTGCCAGCCAACAAGCGGGGACAGCAGTGTATCCTATAAACACAAAGTAAGCAATTGCATGCGTCAGACGAGGAATATTTGCCACGAGGAGAGCTCTTCTGGGCTGCCTCCTCCATGTGTTTGTAAGTTAAGGTAAATGAAAATAAACACTGAACTATCTGGCTTCATTTTCTGTCCTATAAAAGGATATTTGAATGTTTTTTGTGGAAAAATATGATCGCTATATGGATGATACACACAGCATTAGATGTTGCTAGGCAACAGGACTTAAGCATAATGGGTAATTCTTCTACAGTCGGGGGCGTCTCATTATAAACAGAAGGAGCACTTTGGAGTACGCAGCCTATGAAGGACACTTCGTGGACTATGTAGTCTGCGTACTTAGAAGTATGCAGTCTCTGAATTGAGAAACAGCCATTATATTAGGAAGAAAGTAATACTGACCAAGCAGCACACAGCACATATATTCTTGCTATTTTTGTATGATAAAAATAAAAGGTATACCAGTTTAACATTTTATGTCCAACCCACAAACACACACATACACACACAGTGTAGAGCTTGTTTAAGGGGATAAGTGAGCTTGTCCCAGGTAGTTTGGTGGAGTCTGTTCCAGAGTCCACTAAAGATATTACTTACACCTTAAAACAAAACAAAAATATCAGTTTTTAATTACTGTGACTTCCATTTAGCAATAATCTATGTTTTAAATGTAGCTGCTTAAAGAAATAATAGATTGCCAAGATCTTCCCTAAAGCTGATCACTGCTGGTGAAAAAAATACAGTCTGTTAATTATTGTTATCAGTGTGCTTGTTGCTTTTGGATTTAAAGTTTATTTTCAGATTTTTAGATACAAAACACAGATTCTGTGATATTGGATTAAGACATGGTAAAACATTTGAAAGGAAAGACTCTTTCAGTTGGGTTAAAACTTTATACTTCTGCCTTCCCCTTTTCAAAATGCAATGTGAAGATGTGAATAATGTAAATAAAGGAACATGTTTGAAATAAACTTTAGAAGAAGAAGAACTTCAAAAAGGGAGACACTGGCAAAGTTCCAGACCTCACTTTTTTCAATTCCTAATTGTCCATCTTGCATCCTGGTTTGCCAATCATGGTATAAATTAATGTGATATGTTAAAAGCACTCAGTATAGCAAAAAACAAGAAAAATAATTAAAAAGAGCAACTCTGCTGCATGAATACGTGTAAATATGCAACATATTGTGTACAAATGGAGGGTCGCATTCCTGCAGGAGTCAGGAATTTCCCTGCTGCAACGCAGCTGACTCACATCAGTGGATAATTAGCTCATTTGTGTTATTTGATAATCTCCGTATAATTCTGCTAATTAGGGCTGATGTGTTCCAGGTGTGTTGCAGCAGGGAAAGTCTTAACAACTGCAGGCCTCCGAGGCTACTCGTTCCTGGTGTAAAAGCACTTTGATAGACCTATGACTAGTGAAGGGTTATATAAGTACAGCCCTCTTACTACACGTATTAAAGGGAAATGCACTTTTACATTTATATTGATCACTCAAACTACTTTAAATTGCGTGCAGACTCATACCCCAACAGACACATTTAGGAGCAATATGGGATTCAGTATTTTGCTAAAGGACACTTAGGCATGCAGGGGAAGCCTGAAATCAATCCACTGACCTTCTGGTTTGTCGTTGACTCTTCCTCCTGAGTCCCACAGTGTAAAAGTTAGTGAATCAGTTATTCTGAGTATTTAACACGCTTCCTGACGTTAATGCCATCCTTTCTTTCATCATTGTGTCTGTCTCTTCCCCAGCATACGAACAGAAATGAGGGATGTTCACCAGAACATGGGCTATTGTCCTCAGTTTGATGCAATTGATGACCTTCTGAATGGACGAGAGCATCTGGAGTTTTATGCCCGGTTAAGAGGAGTACCTGAAAAAGAGGTTGCCATGGTAATCCCAGCATTTATTTTCTTGTACATTGCTGAATTGTAACACTACACGATGACCAAACACATGACATGCTACATATTTGTTTTATGAAGGTAATGTAGTGGTTTGCCTATTGTTTGATTCAGTTTTCAGTTCATCTACTTGCTTATTAGAATGCATGTGGGGTAAACTGAAATACATGTTGTTTGATAACCTGGATAGAAGTAGCCATGCATAATGAAAAATGGCCAGTTGAAGAAAAGCAGCAGCAGTGGGTTATGGCTCTACATTATTCACAATGCCCAGTGGTGTGGCCTGCCCTAGGCGTCCTCTCCCTGCTCACACCGCCTGCTTCTGCAACAGTAACATCAAAAGAGGAAGGGACTGGCGTTGACCATAGGCCTTAGACCTGGTGCCAAGGCTTTGATGTCTTACTGCAATGGAAAGAGACCCAGTTCTGCGCAACTAGCATAAATAAGATGCTGTTGTGGTCCATTGTTGCATATATATTTTTAGAGGCTTGTACTTATCTGAACTCAGAGCTTAGTGCTTGTTCCATTTATGCATCGATCCACTTGTATTTGACACAAATATGTTGCTCTGAGTCCCACAGCCTGTAACATCGTACTTTGTCACTGTTCCTAGTTGCTGGGAGAACAGTAAGACCTCTCTGCAGCAAGTGATTAAGATGTAATGCCTGGATCAGACTACATGGGTTTTTTTTCGGCCACAGTGGTTGTTGTCAGATTAGCAGACATGTCATAAATTTGTTTTGTGTCTTGGGCTGGTATGACACTACAAGAATGACCCCTAATAATAACGTGCTGTCGAGCACCATCTTAGGGCACAAGATGAGGAGGCGAGAAAAGCAGCTGTCAATCAATTATTGACAGGAGCATATTGGATGATGGAGGTTGGCCTCCTCTGCTCAGAAAGAGCAAAAAACAAAAAGGAAGATGGTTGGCTGTTGTTCTTTAATTGACTTTGACTCTCTCTATCTCTCTATCTATCTATCTATCTATCTCTATACACACACAAAAAGTGTTGTTACTCAAAAAGGCCTTTATCTACTTGTTACTTTTTAATGTCATTTCTGGTAAGTCCATTTAAAAAATAATGTCACTACTAATTACTTTCCTCTCTCGTTTCTTAACGTATTATGTACAAGATGTATGATGAGCCTACACTGTGAAGATGTTTGCTGTCTGCAAGAGGAAATATGCTTCTCTGTACATTCCACAAACCGGATAAGAGAAGCTATGATAGAACATGCTGTGATGATAAATGCTCCTAGTAAAACTAACATTTTTATAAGGCTGGAGTTCCCCCAAAGCTCATCAACTAAATATTCTCATATAAATTAGATCTGTTAAGCTGTTCCTGGAAGAACAGCACCCCCTTCAGATCTCACTTTAGGTCTGTGTTGTATGTTTTTATTGAGCACACTTAAAGACATGCATGAATGTTGGGTTCGTTAGTCACCTAAAAATTGTCCGTAGGAAAGAATGCAAGGGGTTGTATCTCTGCCTTCTGTCACTGTGAGTGAATGATGACCTATTCAGGGTGTACCTGCCTCCCCCCTGCTAGTTGCTGGAATATGGTCCAGCTACCCCACAACCCTGATCTGGATTAAGTGATATAATCTTGTATGCCATCAGCATTTTCAGGTCTCTGAGAGCAGAATTGCTTCACACAGCAGCTGATTGACTGATCAGCTGATATAACACGGAGGAATTTCTTTTCACTGATCTGGAAAGCCAAATAAAAGAAGAATAAACACTCCAGCAAGTTATAAACTGTCTTGTTTTATTTTATGTATTCTAGAAGTGGACACACGAGCAGTTTACTCAAATCAATCTCTTTAGTATTTGTCCAGGCATGGACATTATTATTGGGTATTGAAAACTTTGCCTTTCTATTGGTCGACGTGTAGCAACATTTAATAAAAAAAATGTCAGATGCCAGATATTCAGTCTTTTGTAATGTCACACTACGCGAGGTAACGCGTGTTCTACAATTTGGCAGCCCATTGTTGGGTACGATACGGTACTTTTTACCTGCAGGGTGTGTGTCAGGTAGGGATGGTGAAACCGAGGCCTCATGAATCTTTGAGCCATCTTTGATCAAATGCATGGAAATGGCTTGGTGTTTTGAATCATTTGACCAAACCAAAGAGCTCCATCTGCTGGCTGTGGGCATTA
>JBAMIG010000005.1:7638480-7653232 GCA_037177335.1 Kiunga ballochi
ACTCTTAGAGGGCACTCCACCCTTTTCCGGTTAAGAACCATGGTCTCAGATTTGGAGGTGCTGATCCTCATCCCGGCCGCTTCACATTCATATATACATATATATATATATATATATATATATAATCAAACACAATTGCTCTTTTGTAACATATTTGTATTTCATGCACATTTTAATGCACTGTGAGAATGGACTGTAAAGTGGAACTGAAAGAAACTTGTTTTATCTATGGCAGGATGAGCCAACCACTGGGATGGACCCTAAAGCCAGGCGTTTTCTGTGGGACTGCATCCTGAGTATCATCAAAGAAGGGCGCTCCATCATTCTTACATCACACAGGTGCAACATCAAATTATCTATTGAGCCTTTTTTGATAAATTGTCTATAAGTGAACATAATCCATAAATATTGTAATTATCACAATTTGGAGATACACTTGGTGGAGAATTATTGTTTCCAGAGCAGCAGTTGATATTGGGTGCCAGGAACACACTGGCTCCTATAAAGCTTTCATGAAGCATGAGGGCATATTGACTGACTGGAGCTTTTTCTTTCTTCTTTGAGAAAAGAAATCGTCAATATCAGTACAGGAGGTTTTTTATTATCCAATGCTTCCTGTAGCAAGCCTAAGCTTTCTTATTTGTTTTTTGGCACATGGGCTATCAGTGTATAACAACATTCATTCTGTAATTTTTGAGTGAAACCATAAAAACAAAAATGATGACATGGAACGTTTACCAATTTACTTAATTGCCCATTTATTTGAACATTTTCCAGGTCGAATCATATGCAATCCTGGCAGAGCATATGAATAATCTCTTTCCTTTTGAATATTTTCTCCTCATTATGGGTGTTTCCCTCACGGAGAACTAAAAGTGCAATTTGTTGTCCCAGGCAGCAGAGTTGCATCCAATTGTCCATGACATTACCAGGTGGTTATGTTTGTAATGTGGCTAATTTGCCAAGTTTTACAAAGGCATGATTCTAATTGCACAATTCCTCAGAAAAGCGTAAAATGTATTGGCTAAACTATAAATGGCTTCAACTCAAAAGGGAAAAATGAGACAATAAGACCTTTCACGTCCTCCTCTTATTATCACATTTATTCTCTGTTGAAGGTGTCACAGCAGCTAATAACTATATTTTTAATTGTAAAGTAGAATGGTGTGTAAATGATTCAATTTAAGATAAAATGTAACTATCGATCCCTTTGGGATGACTCCATCGGGAAAATTTGGTTTCCAGCAGCTTATATTTAAACAAAGGAAGAATCATCAATACAAAAGAACAAAAATAAAGTACATAGAATAGGTGCTGTGTCTGTAGCTTTGCTTTGATAGAGTGGATCTTCTCATTGACTGTGGCTGTGTTTGCTTTCAGAGAACATATACATAGACAGTGATCACATGACCACAGCAGATAGTATGGCTGTAGGCTAACAGCTAGCAGTTTGAGAACACGGCCAATAAAAGACTGTCTGGAGTTATGTTCTGGATTACACCAGCGATTGTTGACATACATAATGAGTCCCCAACCTTTACTTTTTCCACTCGCTTTGGTCTCTCTGTCGACTTTTGTGGCAGTGAATCCCAGCAGCTCCACGTTAGTATCAGTACAAAATGGTTTAACCATGTCTGGTTGTACAGTGTACATGTTCACATTCCACATAATAACAAAAGAAGTTTATGGACTGTGGCACTTCAAATTACCCACTAACTGAACCTTTAGCTTAATCGTGGTCTTGCAGCCCTAAATCTCCTCTATTGCTTTATCGGGATGACGTGTCATATCACGCGTCAGCATTTGTGCACAGAGCTATCAAAGCTAGGAGCTAGCTGAGCTAGCACAGCTAACAGTTAACTCTTAACTCCTCTTGTGAGTTAAAATTTTGAGTAACTGGCTCCTTATTGTATATCATATATCCATCAGTTCAAGACTTTCCATTTGGAAACAGCTTTTTCTTTAATATAGAGTAATGTATTAGCAAAAAGTCTTAAATGTCTTTAAAATATGTCATTAAGATTATTAAGATCTCATTCTTTGGAAAGTGAGGTCTCACGTAGCATGATGGATTATGTCTTCTTTTTTTTATTCATATTGAAAAATGTTCCTTTGTGTTCCTTTGGTAGTATGGAGGAATGTGAAGCACTATGCACTCGCATGGCCATCATGGTAAATGGTTGCTTTAAGTGTCTTGGAAGCATCCAGCACCTGAAAAACAGGTAGGAGTTTTTAATTTATCATCAAGCACAAGACAAACACCAAAATTTAAACTGGATAAGTAGACATTCTTTGAAGTTTATTGAATTGAGATAGTAAAGTAAGAAGAGTAATAGTAAGAAACTATTTCTCACCGAGGCTTTCTGTGTGTATTCTGCATGTATAAATATGATTACCTTTGTACTGTTTTTTTCACATAGAGAAAAAGTTTTTTTTTTTTGTGTATATAGCTGCATCCAAGAAGATAATTTATCTGAAGGTATGCCATTTGAATTCCATCTGAACAGACCCAACATGTTTTAAAAAAAATAAGTCCATTATCTATTTTTAATTTTATTTCTACCTTCAAACTAAGATCACATTGTGGTAATTCAACCATTCAGCTGCACAATTGTTTCCCTTTGTCACTTTCATAAAATAAAGAAACTGAAATTATGACTTCCAGGTTAATGACTGCTTACAAATGGTCTGATAGTTATAGCTAAATCCCTCAAAGAGCAGAGCCACAAGACCCTGACTCCTCAAGGTTTTGCAGCTTCTGGGATGTCAGTCCATCACAGGACCTGATTCTGCTGAATTCTACTCCAAGGTTTCTGCAAACTTCTTTTGTAGTTATTTGCTTTATCTGTTTCTGCTAAAGAATAGATGCGCCACATGAAATGCGAATCCAAAATGCGAATCCTCAGTTGTATTTTTATTGGCTAGATCTTGTAAAAAACATCTCAACATGCAAACAAGATTATTTGCTTGAATGTTAGTTGAGAGGAGTTTTAAAGTTAACAATATTTATTTTATATTATAATTTAACTTTCTACATAGTTAAAAAAAATATAGCTCATTGCTTTCTGAGAGGATATGCTTATATTAATAAACCATTACAGCATTATATCAGCGGTATGGAAAGTAATTTGTATTATTTATTGCAGTTATTTCTGGGGCAGTATATTGTATAAACAAATGTACTTTTCCTGACAAACGTAACTCACAAGTGTGTGTAGCTTCTTGTTTTCTGTGCAAAAAATCATTTCGCTGTATTGATTTCACATGAAAAATTATAGTTGGATTTGCAAACTTGGGGTTAATGTCCCAAATCTTTCATTTCTCACATTTTTGTTTCTCTGGACTAATAAATTATGTTTCCCTGCTCTAATTCTCAGTCTTAATAGACTTTGTACACATCCCAAATGCGTTTTGGTACATCTGCTTCGGAGAAATCCCCTGCTGATAACTCTTAGCACTTTGTTCCACACTCTGATATGCATGTGACATTTCCCCAAGGCCACAACTATTCCCTCACTGTAACAGTGAGACCATTCTATTACCGTAGGTACAGTCTGCTGACATTATCACCATCCCTTTGTGTGAGTGTGTAGCAGCAAGTACTGAAACGCACACTCGCAAGAGCGACATTCCTGACAGAAAAATGTTGTGGCAATGGTTTTGTAGAGAGAGTAGGATCAATACTTCTGGGATGTTGGGGGTGGGGGAGACCATTTTTCAAGTTGTGCAGGGGATTAGGGGAAACGCCTGGAACAGCAAGGAGGGGGCGACAGAGTCAAGGGTATTTCCAATCTGGAACGTTAATGTCATGTCAATAACTTGACTTTTAGATCGCTGTGGAGAGATAAAAGCTAGACTTTACTGTAGACTGTGCTATAAAAAGAGGGAGGGTTGAAAAGTGAAGGACTAAAGGGGGAGAGGGATGTACTAATCAGTCCTTCCCAGATGTTAGGGTAATTGGCAAATTCTCTGTGTCAATTACATCCCAAAGGTAGGGGCAAGAGCAAGGTGCTGTAAATAATTTATGAAGCACGCAGTCTGTATTGGATAGGTAAGAGCCCAAGCAGTTGTGGGGGCTAAGATGGGATGGGGGTGGAGCAGCAAACATGGGAGCAGAATGGCAGGTTAACACATGTATTACTTCACTCCACTTGCTATCGGGTAAAAGGGAATCTCACTATGCAAGACAAGCCAGTGAGAGGAAGCCAGATAAGCATGCCGTCGACACAGATTGTTGTCGTACTTTATTTTAGATTTCACACGGACAATTTGCACACCGCTGAAATACTATCGCTCAGTTCTCACCACGCAGTGAATAATTTCTAATTAAGCGTCCCTATCTTAGCGCTGTTTGGTGTAATCAATGTTTCATGAGGTGTGGGACCCTGTTAATGACTGAAAAGGCAATTAAGGAATGTCTTCTCTGTTTTCTTTTCTCGTCACTATGCCACCACATGTTTGTGCTGTCATGCAGCCTTGAAACACACACACACACACACACACACTCCCAATTCTAGAAAGAAGCATCCTATGTATTTTCGTCCTTATTGTGAAAACAAAAGAGCAGATTTTTCTCAAATACAAAAGCTTTTGCCTGCAGATGGGAAGGGTTTCATCAGGCAGCAGGGGGGCCATTGCAGTAGAGGCAGGTGGTGCATGCCATTGTCGCACGGCATGAGCAGCTGACCTGCAAAGCAGGGGGTACTTCCCACCCCCCTCTCTCCTCACTCCCCACTTTTGTATAGCGTTTTCATCACACGCCCTCGAAAAGAGTGCAGAATCTCACCATGGGGGCAACTCTTACATTTTGACCCCCTATTGCTCATATATAAGACATGTAATACTTTCTCCTATTACTCCTTTTTTTCAAAAACCTCTCACCATACAAACCTTGCTTGTCCTCCTTTCTTGGCTGTGTTTTCAAGTGGAAACGAACCATCCATAACCTTGTTAGTGCTGCCCCCTTTAGTTCTCTGCCGATTGTGTCTTTATCACCAAGATGTCCTTCTGCTTTATCAACTCGTGCCTCTGTGCATCAGGCAGGCCATAAATGGGCCCAAATAGCCCGTTTAAACTAGTAGGCAGGTGGTCATCATTTAAGAGTGACTGAAGATATGGTTTAGGAACTATATTCTTAGAAATGGGTGGCCTCCATTTTAGGTTGCCTCTGTATTGTCTTATTCTATTGCTAAATCAAGCATCTTTTCTGCTGTTGCTGGTATTGAGCCCATTTAAACCCATTACACTTCTCAGAATTTATGAATGGCTGAAAGACAAAGAGACAACTAAATAAGCAAAAATGTACAGAAGGCAATAAACAGGTTTTTAGTATAGCTGTGCGCTCATATGAAAGCCCCCGGGTGTTAAGTGAACCCAAATGAAGTGGAGGAGCCAATAAAAGCAGCTTCTAAGCGCCCCCATAATCTTGTCAGTTAGGAAGGACACCCATTGTGGGAATTTTTACTGATTGATATCATTCATATCCTGTCTTTGCTGTATGGAATAAATACAACCCCACAGCCTGGAGTCTTATCTTCTTGCGTAAAGTACGTCATGATATAAAAGTGGGGTGTAAAGCGACTTTAATGCATTAAGGTAATGCGCTGTGGAGGCAGCAGAGTTTTTACAAGAATGGTGTCTAAATGTTTGGATCAATTCCTTTTGAAGTTGAGAAGTCCAATAAACTACTTCCCACTCACTGTGCCACAGCTCTGCAGGTGTGCCATTAACTAAATACTTTTACGGGATTTAAGTGCTTGTCAACCCCCAAGAGATGGATGGCAAAATAATTCTCTTTGTGGTTTACAATGGATCAGCGTTGTAGGTGTAATTAAGACAGAATGCCGACACATACTGATGGTGCACTGTGTGTTCTATACTTTTTTAGAACAAGCATAGATATAAAACATCTTCAACTTAATTCAAGCCTTGATCTATTTATACATTTTTATCTTTATGCTTGCAGACATGTTCAAAGGAAATTGTCCATGTGATACCTGCATTAACTCCTCAGCTCAGCTGTATTTATATCAGAGTTTTGTAAGAATACATGAAAACCCCCTATATAAATATAACTTCTAGCAGGTTACAAGACCAAATGTCAATCTTTGGGTGATGATTGTTGTTAACGTAGTGTCATAAGAGTGTCTAAGACCACCATCAGTTTGAATCTTGACAAAGTTTGTCAGATTTTGGTTTTGTAAACAAAGGTTTGCTCAATCACCCATTGATTAGTCAGAAATGTGGCCCTTTAGGACCAAAGTTTCCCAACCCTGATATTGCATGTACTATACTATCACACAAATGCACACATTTATACTTATTTGGAAATTTGATCAAAAACAACAAAAGTGTTGCCTATTATATCTGTCATGTTGTAGAAAATCCATTAATGCTTACTACATTTCAAAACTATCCTTAAGTGATTAGATCATCTTGATTTACACACTTACCCATCTACCTATACCACACTTATCTATCCAACCTGCTTTGCACTGCTGCTGGAGCCCCCACCAGACGTCTGTTAGCACACCCCACTGAAATTAAAGAAGATTCTTGGATGACTTCCTGCTTCATCAAAGAATCAGACTACCCAAGCCATTCTGCAACCCTTTGCCCTGCATTCTCCCTCCTCCATGTGTACACAAACACAAGGTTTGGCAGTGGTGAGGGTGACCTTTCTAAGCTTCCTCTGATGAAGGAAGGCAGTCGAATTATGTTCTGCCTGTCATGCCCTTATCTGTGCCTGGCTGTTTGTTTTAAATTACATGGAAGAACGACTTTCCAGTGGAACAGAGTGAAGGAGAAGATTGAGCTAGAATAATGAAAACGAAGAAGAGGGAACTGTGCCACAGAAATTACACTGTTTCTGCCATGCTGTGTTGAGCGGCTGTATCGTATCTGTCATGTAAAATACTTTTTTGAAGGATTAGCGAAGATTGTGTGTGTGGTCGTGACTATAAATTTCATCCATTCACCGTTTTCTCTCAGGCTGAATTCAAGCCCAACTTTTGCAGATCTTGGTTTTAAATTGTTTTCAAATAACCATTTAAAACATAATTTATAGTTTCAAACATGAGATGCAATTAAATAACTCTGGGAGCAGTTCAGGTTTAATACTTTGATATCAAAGCTTACTTTTGCCTATGTGGAATCGTGACTGTTTGGGACTGTGTAGATACAGAGGCCGGGTAAAATGGATATATGAAAGAAAGATATTTCTGTGAAAGTGCCACATGAGGTCCTTGTGTTGCCGCAGAAGGAAAAAATATATAAGGCAGGCAGGGGGAGAGAATGAGGGGAAGCTAATTGATAATGCCTTTTACTGTCACTGACAAGCAGCTTTTCATTACCAACATTCTCGCCCAAACCCACAAACCATTTCACCTCAATGCTTCATTGCCTGATTGGATTTCTTGCAGAAATGTTTTTGCATCTTGGTTGGGCTTCGGTACTGTTTGAACAAAGGAAATCCCTGAAGCAAGCAGCCATAACATACATAAGGCGATTATGGTTGTAACCCTGATTAGATCAGGAATTAAACTTGATGTGCATGAACTGCTATGACATTGTAGCAGTGGTCTTTAATGTACTATTGACCTAAAAATGAAATGTGTAACATTTCTATGGTTACGGGGAGTCTAACTGCAAACAACACAATGCACATGCAACTGCATGTTCCAGTAACATTAATTGGATGTATTCAAGACTTGCAAATATTTTAAAATGTGCATAGTTCATAGCACATGCAAAAACATATTGCTGCTGATTGACCCACCCAGTGCACCGAGGATGGTGCCTGTTAATTAATCTTTAAACAAATATACATTCTGGGTGCTTCTGCTAGCACATTTAAAACTCTGGCAGAAGTAGATGCAAAAAAAAATCAGTCCTGCACTTGCATTGTGATTTATCACACATGGAACCAAATGCATTGGCCATTTGTGCACCTATACTGTACTTTGCACTTCTGAAAGGCAGGTGTTACAGGCTCACCTTAACACTGCAACAGTTGGAGTCATTATTGCAGAGATAAGGTGTAGAAGGTGTAGACACTGAGAAAGTCTATATACTTTATAAGATATATATATATATATATATGAAATATATTTCATTTTCATGAATCACTGAGGATCAACTATGGTTGATTGCATAATTGCCAACAGGCGTATCAGCCATGTTAAAATGACAATTTAGCATGCACAATTGATTTACTATGGAGTGTGATCAAGGAGAGAGCAAGAAAGTTGCAGATGGAGAAAAGAAATCGGCTAAATGGTAGGTGGATGAATAGGCAAATAGAAAAATGAAGCAAGCTTTAGGAAAGACACACCAGTGATATGTCATTAGAATTACTGCAAAATATAGAAGGACAGGGGTGGATTTATTATCAAAGATCTGAGGCCAAGCACAGACAAGTGATGGATTTTTCTGTTTGCGCTGCATGCAATTTAACAGGCTCCATTAGAGATCTTAGTAAATCAGGTCCTTTGTGTTTCATGTCCTTTTTCATACACAGTGGTAACTTTAGTCTACCTTTTTCTATGCTCCATCAGATTGTAAAGCACTTTCTCTTCACTCACATGTCACACATTTGCTTTAACTGCACAGATTTTTGGCAACAGTGGAAAAGGGTGCAAGTTGCTAAATTTTACCTGTGGTTACAGGTGTAAATGTATATGCATACATGTGCCATTTCTTCCTGACTATATTTAAGAAAGGGGGGTGGATCTTGTTGATACGTATCAGCCACTCAAACACAAAGCAAGTGTTCAGGAGGTAAGCTGTGATGTGTCGCGCCAGAGGAGATTGCATTGCATGTGCAGGTTATTGTGTTCATAAGGATAATATTGATGAATTCTAGTATTCTGTCATTTCTGAAAGAATAAACCCAAATCATTGATGTGTTAATTTAATATTTACCAATCTATGATCTTACTGGTCTTAAGGATGTACCTGTTGCAGCTGGGAGAGCCAGTTATCTGTGTTCTTTAAATAAACGTGTGAAGTCCATGACAAAAGTCAATCAATATTCTTTTAGCGTGTCAAAGAAACAAAATGAAAAAGAACTTAAAGCCTACCTTTTTTTTCTCACTACAAATGCGTTCTAAATAGTAATTCCCATATTCAATGCAAATACCTATTTTCGTCCACTGTGGTTCTTTAGCTTCAAGCAGTTTTACTTCCACTCATGAGGTCTGTTCATTTCATTTCTCTGTAGCAGACGAGCTCCACTTCCTCTCTCACACCCGTTGGGATCATGTAAGCCTGCAGTTTATTCACCATATCTCTAATTGCCACTAAGGGAGCCTCTAACTCTCATTGCATGTTGCACAGAACCAGCCACAATGGACATTTCTGAGTAAATCCAACATTAGGGAATTAATTAGGCAGAAAACAATGGGTCATAAGAGTGCTAACGACAGAATAACAAGGCACAGGGTTTCATTTTGTGCTCAACAGACATAGTACACATTCAAAGATGCTGAATGCTAATTAGCTTTTAAGCTTAGCCAAGGCTTATTTAAAATTTTGACAGTATTTTTTTAAAATACATTATAATATAATAAATTATATTCATGATGTAACGATTTACATCTTGTTAAATTGTTGAATGTAAACACTATTAAATGAAGCTCATTTAATCTTTGAATCCATCTCACCCATCATTTAGTTACATTTACATGGACAAATATTTGTATGAATTCCAATTGAATCGTAACAAATATTCTAGCTGATGTGTTTAATAGTGATCCGATCGATTGTGTTTACATGATGGATTCAATATGACTTTAAAGATTTTGACAGGTGCAAATTGAGGGATGAGCAATGAGATGGTTGGATTGTTTTTAACCAAATTGTATCTGCCAAAGTCCTATTTTTATTAGCTGCTGCTATTTTCTAAGTTTTGACTGAAAGAATAAAGTTTACCCTCTGAGTTCTGAGCATGTGCAGGAACAAAATGCACCATAGCATGAGTGTATACATGGTCATTTTTTTATGTTTGATCAGATCAAAGGGTTCCATGTAAATCACAGCTTTTGGTAATGGTCATTGTGGGTTTTATTAATGAGAATTCACACCATTTTAAATTGAAGTTATTATAAGCTAAAATATTATTAGTTAATCATAAGATAAGAAGTGATTACATTAAATTATCTCCTTGTAGCCATGGCTTCACTTTGCAGTTCTGTCTGCTACTATGAGAACTCACCTGGATATTCAGGAAGTTTGCAACAGTGTGAAGACACTTTAACGCGTGTGCAACTAACCTTAATAACATTTTCTATTAGCTGCTTTTAATAGAAGCAAGACTGCTGCTATGTCTCCATCATACAGACTGTTTTAGTGGGGAGAGGGTATTTTCTCTGAACACTCAAATGAGAATTTCAATTAGATGCCTCTTATTACTTTCTGTACACCTCCTGAACTTTAACTCTGGACCTTTCTATAGTTGTAAATTTTAAAAACTGTAACAGGGTTCGAGTATCAGATTTACACGCTGAGAAGAAACGTCACGTTTGCATGATCTTAAAGCCTCTTTGAAACTCATTCATTCAGAAAAAAAAAAAAAACTATTGCGGCACAAAAATGTTAAGTCCTTTACTCTGAAGCAGGAAGCGAGAAACACGTTTGCTCACAGGGTTTCTAAATTCTCTGTTCCAAATGATTCAAGTTCATGTTTCTCTTTATATTTGGTATCTGACTGGATCAATCTCTACATGCATTTAAACTCTAAATGTCTCTATTCCTAAAGCATCCGTGTCTAGCTTAATGGCTTCCAGCTATGACTCCCCTCCTCTACAGCCCTTCTTCGCTTACTTGCAGGTTTTTGATTTGTACTAAATGCTTAATCATGGTGGCTTAACTTCTAGATTTGGTGACGGCTACACGGTGATTGTAAAGGTCGGCGGGTCTCCTCCTGAACTGAAGACAGTCGAAGACTTCGTCCAGCAGACTTTCCCAGGCAGCATTCTCAAAGAGAAGCACCACAACACGCTGCAGTACCAGCTTCCATACGCAGAAGGAGCTTTAGCGTCCATTTTCAGCCAGTTTGCCAGCAATCAGCAGAGGCTGCTTGTGGAGGATTACTCTGTGTCTCAGACTACTCTAGATCAGGTGAGATACATTTTAGTTCTTGTTTTACTTCTATATTTGTGAAAAGAGAACCATGTTTGAAACATGCAAACAGTGCTGCTAGGACTTATTACTTACTGGGGATTAAGACTCTTTTTTCTGATCTTTACCTAATGTTTTTGAATGCCTAATTCTTTGGTATTTTCAGGCTACCTACCATCAGCAGGTAGGGTTCTGCCTCAGTGATGATATGCTCATTCATCCCAATATCATATGTCAATACCAGACACCTCCAGAGTTCTGTGTTATGATGGACATTGTCAGGGGAGGACATGTTGAATCATTTTCATTTCTGCATCAAAATTACTAAATAGATTTAGCCTGTTTTAGCTTCAAAGAAGACAATTTTACTTTAATGTTCTCTCCTGACAAATCCGATTTTACATTGATGACAATTGTACACTACTACTGCATAATGGCAGCTCAGTTTAATAGTTAATTTAACCTTCAATAAATAGGCTACATAATGCAATTTAAGTGAACTAATAGAATAGGTCTTTCCGATTCAGGGCAACATTTAAATCTCTATTTTCCTCTAGATATTGTTGTCATTAAGACTGTCAAACAGCACAATACGAACACTTTTTTGGTTTTATTGGCTCTGATAGGTGAACTTTCAGCTCCCAATATTGATTTTAAATCTGGAACAATAAATGAAAAGCTCCCACAGCCAATACCTTTTTTTCTTTTCATTCCTGCACACCTGCTCCACCTAGTAGTTGAAATACTTATTGTGGAATATCATCACCTTGTGTTTTGCTGAGGTCCCTTAGACTTAGTACAATCAGGCACTCGGTGGTGAATATCTTGCTAACCCTCTATTAGCTCAGCAGCAGATGACCAGGCAGGAGGTGGAAATGACCTCTTGTAGGTCTAGAAAGGTCATCTGTCCTCTTTGCTGTTTGTGGAGAAAAAAAATGAAAGGAAAAACACACACAGATGGGCATAATTTGTATTCCACACAGCTTTATTCAAATGATGTTGTATAACTAATGCTACAGCAATATTAAAGATCTCATTATCAAGGTTTTATTAACATGATCCCCATGTGGATAACCCATAATTCAACATTAAGCCCTCTTCTGTATCATTTTTTATAACATGCCTCTTAGGAAGTATTCAAACTTCCATTTAAAGAGTTAACTTAAGTAGCTTAACTAATAGTTAGAATCTGACGTTATAACCCCTGAAGGCTCTTTAACATAATGCTGTTTTTATTTTACATAGTGTTGAGCCATACATGGCTTTTAACTTTGTGTAGTTCTCTGTTAACTTCAGTGTCGACTTGCCCCACATTCTGCTGGGGTCAGTATTTACCAGATCAGATGCAGTAAATAAATCATGCTTAGACTGGGAGGTCACGGTATTAAAACATGGAGCAGGAGGGCAAGAGAACCTGTGGAGATCCAGACAGTCACCTTTCATTTGGTGATTTATAGAGAGGAGTCTTGACCTACAGTATAACAACAGACTTGCACTGCAATTAATATTGATCCACATAGCCTGGGGTTCAGGGTTTGGTTGCTGATCACAAAGGTGGTGCAGAGCAGATTTGAAAAAAAAAAAAAACACCTTCTCCAATCTCTTTTATTCTATTTATCTCTCTTATTTTATTTATTTTTCTTTTTATCTTTGTTTCTTTCAGAGAAGAATGAAACTGATGATGATGCATTGAGGTTTACGTAAACAATGTTTTGGTTGTCACTCATCACTCATGCTGACCTTGACCTCTTCATATAAATCGAGTGGGAGTGCATTCTGTTTGTAAAAAGATTAGATGTCCATTAGTAAATGGGGGTATATGTACCCCTGCAGGTGTTGAAACAAGGAGTTGTTCTATCTTTCTGACCTGATTAATGAGACTTCTGTTTGTATTTTAAGGTGAGTTATTCTGATAAAGATGACTACACGTGTGTGTTCATTTCAAATACCTTCTAGATGGTGAAAGGTTAGTCTGAATATGATGTGAGATACTATAGTACGACTTTGTCTTTGGAATGAGTCGGTAGGGTGACTAAGCTGACTAAGAAAGTTCACCGTACAAATCCCAGTATGCATTGATACATGTGTTTTCAATCTGGCAACTTTAATGCATACCAACATCTCATGAAATACTTGGCAACTTGTTGATCAGGACTTCCCAGATCATGTCATGATCATGGTCATGTAGATAAAGTCTATTTTATGGTAAAAAGAAAAGGGAGCGTACATTTGACTCTGCAAGAACTCTTGATATATTACAGAGGTTAATTGGGTGATTCACATCCTTTCCCTCATGTGTTATGCCTCAATGGGCAGCAAATAAACACCCAATGCACCCTCTGTAATGTAATTAATGCCTGTATCCATCTGTTATTGAGAAAATGCCACTCAGTGGCACTGGTGCATGACATTCACTTCATGAATGGATGGTTAGTTAAATACAGAAAGAGAACATTAGGAAATCATCCCAAGTCAGAGCACAAACTCAGTTTGCGTTTGTTTTCTTAGTCAAAAAGGCTACACCGATGAAGCACTTTCAAACTTGGGATCTCACTGAAACTTCCCCATAAACAGCACTTAGACATTCTGCTGAAATACTATATAGCCTTGGTCGTGAATCGCAAATGCTGTGTGCGCCTCAGCATATCAAGGCAGTATATGTGGCAGAGGCCAAGAGAGATGGGAGGGGAGCGTATTTATTGTTACTGTCATTCTTATCCCCTTACTCATCCTTTCCTGACTGGATGCCTTGACAGCACTGACCTTGATACACGGTATGACATCACATACACAGAAATATTCTTTAGCCTTGGGCTTTGTGCAGAAGGAGCTTGCTCCTCAGTTGTAAGATGGGTTGCTGTTACTTTTTAATACCCAAGCAGCACAAACTTTCATCAGCTTATCTTTTTGTCAGGAGGTTCTGCATATCTAAATAGTTTTAGTGAGTCAGAAGTCGCAAAGACAACCGTATGTGTTTGCTTTTGTTAGAGGCTGCAAGAAAAGAGAGGATCATAAAGTGTTTAATTTAGAATATTGTAACATGTAAAAACCTTTTTTTTTTAAAAATACCATTTTTTGATGATGATTGCAGTAATAAGTTCTAGCTACAATAGTAGCGTTTTTGCAGTGCTAAATCTTACTGACTCATTAATTACAACCATGTGTTGCAGCAAGGAAACATAAAAAAAAAATCTGCTTGACACTTTTTGAAGGGGTCTGGAGATGGGGTCCCTGTAATAGAACAAAGCTAAACAGCCTAGGCTACTATTAATCAATGGCACTGCAGAGTCAACCAGTTCTGCTTATCAAAGCATTCCTCTGTTCTTTTTTTTTTCCTCAAGAATTTCTTACGGTTTATTAAAAAAGCTTGCACTGTTTGAAGGCAAGAGGTCAGGTAATAAAGTACCAAAGCCAACTAGCTTAGCAGCCATACTGGTCTATGTCTACCACTCATGTTAAATCTTCATAAACAATATTGGTAATAAAATGATGACAAGTTGCATTGAATACAAAAAATGTTTGTTCTAAATGCTTATAAATAAATTCCCTCCCTCACACACCCTCCCATCTCCTTGGGTAGGGCGGGTGGTTGTTCATCTCAAGCTCGGGTTCTCTACCAGAGTCCTGGGAGCTT
>JBAMIG010000005.1:7667284-7680376 GCA_037177335.1 Kiunga ballochi
TGGCTGCTGGGATAGGCTCCAGCCCCCCCGCGACCCCGTTAGGGACAAAGCGGTAGATAATGGATGGATGGATGAATATTATTATTATTATATTATTATATATTATATTCAAGCTTTTAAAAATGATGCATGGTTCGCAATAACATTTTAACATCAGAATATTTATGACATAATAGTAATGTCAGGGGTTGTTAACTGTTTTGAGCATGAAGCAGCCATGACTTTGTGTGACCCTCAGGTACATTTGCATGCAAGAAAGAAAAGCAGCACTCATCAATCATCCTTAGTGAGTCTTGGATGACTGGCAGATCTATCCTCGTTCAAGCTGTCTGTATCCATCAGTGAGTCAAATTATGTGGTGGTCTCGTGTGTGCTCAGGATTATTGTTTTCTCTACTTCCAAACAGCTCATGGGTTCATTTTTTTTCTCCCCTCAAACTGTTAATGTAGCAAAGGTCACAGGGTGCTACATATTAAATACAAAAGCAATTAATTATAGGAACATTTTTCAATTATTAATCCCCATATGTCAGTTCTTTATGCTCACTGACGAGTCGGACTGTTTCTTAATTCCTCTGTTTGAGGTGGAACTGTGAATACACCCAGACCTGACTGGAATCCCCACAGATTGATATCAGTGACAAAGTAATGGAATAAACTGTACTTCTTTTCCAGCTGAGGAAGCGGAGGGAGAGAAGCCCACAGGAGGAGCTGGAACTAATTCCAGATGTGAAAGTAAAGTGCAGTGCATACACACACACACATCATATATATATATATATATATATATATATATATATATATATACACTTATTTTTACATTTTTACTACAATATTCAGTTTAATCAAATCTTCTTACTTTGAACAAGACGGGGATGCTTCAGAAGTAGCTAATATGGCTGTGTATTGTCACATTTATACTGCAGGGCAATTTCAATTACCCCAGATGCTCACTATCCTTTTTTTTTCTTTTTAAACATCACATCTCATTTGGGCTTCATGCTGGGAGATGATGACGGTTCAAGATCACTGTGTGGGCCTCAGTTCTCTTTTGATTGGTGTTCATTTAGGATCACCCACAGCGGTGAATGCTGCAACATCAGACAGAAATATTTCTCAGTACTTTCTCATAATTCTCCTCCTGTCTGGCCACTGTGCTTAAAGTACTGCTAGGGTTTATGGTAAATGGTGGGTGGGGTTGAAAATGGCTGTATGATGTGCTGCCTGATTAGAGGATTTTGGTAATCCAGCTTTCTATAAGCCACCTTTGAATTCAAAGGTGACGTCCTGTTCTTCATGATTCAACACATCTTTTTTTTATTACTTATTTGTATAGATTATTTTAATGAAGTTATATTGATTGGAATATTACTCCTCCACAGGTTTAGCTTTAGAAAGTGTATCATCCTCTGGCATATAAAAACAAAAGAAAGGGTAAGATCCTCAATTTCAATGAATCTGGGATCTTCTGTGAAAAGTAAAAAAAAAGAATCCGGGTTGCAAATCTTTTCACCAAAATTTAACCAAATTACAGTAAATATGCAACAAAGACAAATCATTTTATGTTCATAAAGACTATTTCTCTTATTCTTTTGCAAATTTTCACTCCTATTAAATGGGATGGTTGTAACTGCGTGTTTCAGGTTAACTGGAAACAGATGGGTGTCATGATTGGGTATAAAAAGAGCATCCCATTAAGGTTCAGTCATTCACATTGAAGATGGGGCAAAGTTCAGCAAGCCGTGAAGAACTGCTTGAAAGTATTCTAATAGTTTAAGAACAATATTTCTCGCAGAACAATTGCAAGGGATTTCATCATCTATAGTCATTTCTGCTTCATTTCAGCTTTATTTATAAAGCATCACGTCACAACAATGTCATCTCAGGGCACTTTGTAGACACATCAAATAAATACCCGAGCTAAGGAATCTGGGAAGGAAAAGATTGTATTGAATAATGATGTCATTCTGAACAAGCATGAGGCGACAGTGGAAAGAAAAACTTCCTTTTTTACAGGAAGGCAAAACCTCCAGCAAAACCCAGCTCAGCTCAAAGGCAGCCATTTTTATTGACTGGTAGGGATGGGGAGGACAGGAAAGACAGAACAACATGCAACATTCACTTATCCAGGAAGACCTGCAGAGAAAAGAGAAATATGTTAATCACACACGCATTTGCGACTAAGGACAATTTCAAATGACCAGTCAGCCTAACATGCATGTCTTTTAATGGTGGGTTGGAAGCCAGAGTACCAGAAGCCAAAGCTAAAGCCAGTGACTTCCTTGCTGAAAGGCTGCAGTGCTGTGAATGAATGCACTAAAGTTATAAGTGTATACATGGTGGAAAAGAAGCAGAGAAAAAGGAAGTGCTCAGTGCATCATGAGACGTCCCTCAGCAGCAGAGCCTATGGCTGCATAACTAATGAATAGCTAGACTATTCATAACTATAAGAGTAAAAAAAAGAGAGGTCTTTAAGTGTCTGCTTCCCGAGCCTACAAATAATAATTGGTATTATACAGTAATAATTGGATAAGATTCTGTAATTACTAAAATAATAAACAGGTAGTGACACTGGGTAAATCATAGCAGTGTTACATTGAAAGGAAGTTTACTGAGTAATGAGGGCAGAGAACCTACAGCAATGAGAGGACAACATTTTAGAAAATATAAATATTGGAAATATAAATAGTTATTATAGTGGCAGAAAAATCAGGAACCCAAAAATAAATTGGACAATTTCCATGGAAGAACCATTAATCGGGACTATAAAATACACGTATAAAAACAAACATTATTCTCTTTTGTAATTTTACGGTTGGTCTAAAGACTTATGCATTATCAGCTTCCATGATAGTCTTCAACTGTTCATGTATGATTATACAAGTTTCTTAAACTGACTTGCATGCAAAAGGTAGAAGTTTTTACCAGTTTTAATCTGGACTGCTCCACGTATCCAGAACTTCTATTGCATGCAAAATGTGTCTTTACCTGACAAAAACGGCAATTTAAAGACAACAGCTTAGTGGACACTAGAATGAGGTAAGGCAAGTTTTACACTTTATGACTGCACATAGTCATTTTTAATTTTCAACTCTTCCATCATTTTATGAAGTAACACACATTTAATATATCTAATAGCCAGTGATCATCCAATTCTTTGAGATAAAATGTGCTGTTCTAAGAAATCTTGTCACTGGGATCATTTGGGACGTCACATTTGGTTGTAGCATCAAACCACTGCTTGGAGAGCCCACCAGTAATTTAAGGGTTTCTTACTCTGCTGCCACCCTTTTAGTCACTTATTGTCTA
Organism: Kiunga ballochi; assembly: GCA_037177335.1. NCBI lineage: Eukaryota > Metazoa > Chordata > Actinopteri > Atheriniformes > Pseudomugilidae > Kiunga > Kiunga ballochi. Next base: position 7,670,593 of record JBAMIG010000005.1, read on the forward strand.
CTTAGATCATGATATATTATGATATATATTTTAAATATTATCTATAGAAATATAACAACAAAAATCTCTATGAAGACATGCTCCTCACAGGAACCATTGCCAAGGCAGGCTCAAAGTGGATGAAGGTACATTTCACCACCTAAATTTGCCAGTGGTTACATTTTCATTCACTTTTTTATGAAGACACAGTTGAAGTGTTAAGGCTGAGTTGGTTAAATTACCAATGCCTTCACTAAACAGTGATTCAGTAACAAAACTCACATTTACTGGACAAAACAACCTGATACCAGCACTGGATGGACCACTCAAATTCATACCTCTCCATGATTTAAATGATTGTTAGTTTTTTCTGTCTTTTTTCTTTAGATTCATGTCATGTGTCTTTAACTTAAACATTATTTAAATTTGAGCGTATTTTGGTAATAAAACATGTCTGCCATCATCCTCTGACAGCCATGTTTGCTTCTCATCCTTATCCCACATTCCTACCTCATGCTGTCTGGTTTGTTTTACTGTTTTGTCTTGACCATTACAGGGTGCCTTGAAGTCTCAACAGCGGTCATAACTTTGTACATAACCTTGTCTGTAAAGCGATGCACTCCCTTTTAAAAAGCACCAGTGTTCTCACTGACAACAGAGAAATAACGAGCAGGCTTTCCCTGCCGCTTGCCACTTCAAAACCATGCTGTCTAATGGGTTGGTGATGAGGCTTGGTTTCCCAAAGAGTTTGCTGGAGGAAAATAAGGGGAGTAAAACTAACAGGAAAGAAAACTGATGGAGAGTTCACAGCCCCGACTCTCTCGTGCCATTCTGTCTCTCTCTTCGTAATGCCTCCCAGTGCTTTCCAGTCTGTTTTGTGGCAGGGCATGTGACTACACTCCCAGTGTTTGTGTGACATCATCAGAGGGAGTCAGCTTCCCCCAATTGTCTTGACAGCACAAGCCCTTCAATGTGCACACAAGCCAACTCCACCAGATGACAAAGTGCCGCTCAGCCTGACGACAGAGGCACACGGCTCCCAGCATGCTTTGCCCTCAGCACGTCACCTACCTGGTCTTGTGCAGGCTCAGCCAGAAAAACCACCTCATTATTCACTTTGACAGGGTTTTATGACCCAGCAGCCATACCCAGGTTTGTTCTCGGAGCATGAGCAGATGTGCGATTCTCAGGTAATGGCACGTTTATCACACCATGACTGACTTTGAAAGCAGAAACGGCTACAGTAAACAACCACAAACAGTTAAGTTTTGCCTTTATGTGGGGGAGAGCGTTCTTACTTGGCTTATTGTAAATTCATGTCCAAATTTAAAACAAGATTAAAAGTTTAGTTTTTATGATTTTGTGGGATTTTGATGAAAGTATAAGCCCTAAAACAAAAGCTTGGGAAAGAAGCTATTAATGCACATACACATCTGTCTGCAGGTGCATACTGATCAGCAGCTTTTGATCGAACACAGGATGATTCACAAAGGCTTTTGTTTTGCTGGAGCAGACTGGGGCTGCACTTGAAGACCTACCTTCCCTTCCCTTTGGTCTCCTCAAGAAACAGTTTGTCGTTGAGGTCAGGGGGGAGGCTGGGAAACAGAGCCCTGAATTCAAAATCTCTCAGGTAAGTCGTATTTACTGTTTTTCATTTTACTAATACATTTTCTTTCCTCTTAAATCAAATGAGGTTTGACCTTACCATTGCTGGAATGCACAGCAGAGGAGACCTAGAGACGCTGTTTAACACCAGATCTGAATGAGGCACCGCAGCATGGAAACTTAACAGTATCAGCATGCTGCACTCTTACAGATAAGAGAAAGACGCATATGTTTACCAGTGCTGTTCTTTGCTGCATCAGGGGAAAAAAGAAAAGAAAAAAAAAGGTAAGGACGTGCAAAGTGGCTGACCTTTAAAATGATGCAGCAGCGAGAAAAAAAAACCCTTCAAATAACCCTTATGAGATCACCCAAACCAAACCAGACAGAAACCAGCACAGAGATTTCAATCATTTTTTATTTTCTAAACAAAAAGATAATGTGTGCTCAGACTGAATAGCAATCAGAAAAGAGGGATGAATTCTTTTATGTAAATGTTTCATATAATACCTTTTTTTTACTTGCAAAAACTCAGATGAACAGTTACAATGTGGTTATTACTTTGCAGAGGAAACTGGGTCCCATAGATAGCCTTAGATCTGTGATGCAAGTTAAGAGTCCTACATGTTATAATATTTGATGTCAGAGCACATGTTTCCACGTGCATGTGTTAAGGCTGGTGTGAGCTTGTGTATGCAGTGCCAGGCAAAGGCCAGGTAAATCGATCAGCAGCAGCTTAACAGCTCACATTTCAGTTAGCTGGTCTTTGCTCTGCAGGTTTCCTGTTCTGAGCTCGTTCTTTATTCAAATGAGGGACTCTGAAGGTGCGGTTCTAGAGGACAGAGATTTTACAGAATGGTTAGACAATCAAAACCTTGATCTAAAGAGCAAGGGCTCAAATGTAAGGAAGATGATCATTCTTGCTTTCAGAAGAAAAATGATCCGGTTAAACAGATGTTGCAGATATTTTAATTGCTAACTAGAGAGACGAACACCGGATGATTATTATTAGCTCCCTGCTATTATCAGCAGGAATTAAAGTCCTTGTCCCAGACCTTATACCACAAACAGAAACAAGTCTTTATCACCTGATGTTTTTTTATAATCATATCAGCAGAGCAATGAACTGTGAGAAGTCATGCTTGTACAATCCCATTCATCCTAGACAGAATTTTCACATGAGGGTTTTTGGAGATTAGATTAATTTTGGCAAAGTCTTGCCCTTCTCCATCTGCAACATGGCAAGAATAGACTTCTTGGACTCAGTGTGTCTTTTCCCTCTTTACTCCCCAAAGTTTTCTTTCTGCATGTGAAGTCTGACCGCAACTCCCAATGCAGCATGAAAATGACAAACTTATTGGTTTGGTCCCTGTGGTCTTGCGTTTGACTGACAGGGTTATTTAGAGAGGTTACATGTGTGTCTTTATGTCACAGAGACATAACAAATGTGTGCCTGGAGTTTGTGTTTGAGCTTTTTTTCAAGTTGTTTTTTTTCTTTTTATAATTTCTATGTTTCATGCTAAAATGAAGCCATGGACAGAGAATACATTATGTGTCACCAGGGGCGATTCTAGGATCAGAGGTTTAGGGGGGCTGAGCACACAGAGAGCTGTCCGACCAGGCAAGATCATTTTCACAGTTTTGTGTGTTTGGCAGAGTTTTATTCCCACATTTGTGACAAAAAAGTAAAAAGACTTCTTGACCAAAGCATCAAATTTGATATAAATGCTGAGTTCAAGATGTATCCTTCCTGCTAATTGTCAGGATAGGCCTCAGTCGTCCCCCCAAAGACCCTAAATTATTATAAGCTGTATAAATAATCATAAATAAATGTTTGAATGAATAAATGCTGAGCCACGGCATAAAAAGAATAGATTGAAACCTTAAAAGACACATTGTTTAATCTTAAATTCTGATATAAGATTAATGTCTATGTGCTCTGGAAAGCATTTAATTTGGGGAGAAAATACAACTTTTATGATGTTTATGTGTAATTTTATTATGAGTGGGATGTTTTTCTTTCCCAGCTCAGCAGTACCTGTTTTACATGTCACCATTCTCTCTTTTCTTACCTGCTTCTTCTTGACTTCGCACACTCTCCTTTCCCTTTTTCATCTCTTTCTCTTTGCACTGACAATCATACACAAATGGATTGTATTGAACTCAATGAAAAATGGTATAAATATGAAAATGCACTATGAACACTAATAGATAAAGTCCTGTCCCTGCTTCTCTCTTTCTCTTTGTCCTGTCAACCAAATGGATTTTATATCCAATAAGATATGAACCAATTTACAACATTTATCTTGATAGACAGATCATTTGATCCTCCACTGTTATCTGAACTCAAAGCCCTTTTTTTTTTCAAAATTTTTTATTTTTTTTTAAATCTGATGAGGCTGTCGGTTGGTCTGTGCACACACAACAGGATTTATAAAGGGCATCCAGAGAGTTAGCTTGCAGCACCTTAGCTTTAATATTACCGCATGCACAATGCAAGTGCTGCTTCCCTCACTTTCACTTTATACAGAGAGCAGTATTATTAACCACCTGTAATGTTTTCGAGCTAACAACATAAGAGTAACCTAAGCTTCAACAAAATAAACATATTGGTGATGATGATATGTTGGTATTGAGTGCTAGCAGTTAGAATTGTACCACATGTTCTGGATTAAGTCAGATACTTACACCATTACTGTGTATCAGCTACTCAGCAAAGCAGCATAGTTTTATGCAGAGTGCTCAGAGCTAGACAATAGGGTGGCATCAAACCATTTTGCAGGTGGGACTGGGGTTGCTGTGGTTTTATTGGTAAAATATTACGTTTCAACCAAGAACAGTACAAACAATTAGTTTTCAAAAACAAGGAAAAAAAATGACAAAAATGAGGTAACTGTTTCTTGAAAGAACATAAATTATCTGCAAACGGAACAAGAAAATATGACTCGTTATGAATTGCTTAAATAAAGTTAAAAAAAAAAACTACTCAGTAAGAATAATTATCTTACCTTTAAAAAAAATAAGCATATATGTCCCTAATTTAGGATCTTTAATCCTATTTAGTAATCAGTTTTTGCAGTGTAGCCTAATGTGTGATTCTAACATTTTTCTCCTTTTTAAATACCCATCCATCCATGTATTTATCTGTACTCCTTATTCCAAAGGTTTGCAGACAGCTGGAGCATTTCTCAGGATTCGTTGGGCTAGAGCAGGGGTATTCAATGTCAGTCCTTGAGGGCCGCTGTCCTAAACATTTTTGATGTATCCTGTTCCAACACACCTGGCATCCATTAAATGAACACAAAAGTCAATCAAGTTCAGCATAATGACTGATTAACTTGAGTCAGCTGTGTTGGACCAAGCATACATGAGCTGTGTCTCAATTCAGAGTGCACACTTCGAAGTGCAGATTAGTAGACCGCATACATCCTATTGCTGTCCCAATTCAAAGTGTGCTTTAGATCCACATTTCAAATACACGCTTTGTTTGGGGCTGAGTTAGCTTAAAACAAGTGTACAATCTATGTATCCTCCAATGATCCAGAATTCATTGCACGCCAGATAGAAATGAGCTGTCTGCAGCTGTCCACTGTCTGCGTGGGCATAAATAAAAAATCAGATAAAAACACATATTCATCGCAGTAAACAAGTGGGGACCATAAACACAAATTATTGTATTACACGCGTCAGACGTGGATTATTTGTCACAAGCAGAGCTTTTCTGGGCCGCCTCTTCCACATGTTTGTAAGTTAAGGTGAATAAAAATAAATATTGACATGTCTGTTTTCATTATCTGTCATATAAAAAGATATTTTCACGTTTTTTCTGGAAGAATGAGAACACTATATGGATGATACACAGCGTATGAAGTTGCTAGGCAACAAAGGACTGGAGCACTATGGGTAATTCTTGTACAGCCGGTGGCGGCCTCATTTAAAATGGAAGGCAGACTTTTGAATGCACCGACTATGAAGGACACTTTGTGGACTACATAATCTGCGTACTTAGAAGTATGCAGTCTCTGAATTCAGACACAGCCATTGAAAACCTGCAGAATTGTGTCCATCAGGGACCAACTTTGGAAACCCTTAGGCTAAAAGGTAGGGTACGCTCTGGACATGTCTCCGGTCCATCAGAAGGCTGACACAGAGAGATGTTTCCTTAATGCATACAGTGAAAAAATTGTTTTTAATCTATTAATATTTAGGTGTGCTCGGAGTCACTTTAGTGGTGCTTCAGCAAAGTCTCACTGCAGACCACAAAAGGGAACTGAGGTCAGCTGAACTCTGAGATCTCATGGCTTGCAGTTGCTGTCTTTTGTTGTGAAGGATTGAATGTCATCCAAAACACAATTTTTCTGCTAGATAAACAAAATTAGCAGAAATGTGTGAAGTAGCAGCAGCAGCAAACTGCTTTTCTGTGATTATAGGCAATAATTGCCTTCCAAACGCCACTAATTCGTTATCAACCCAAACCACCTTTTTAGAGTTGTTTGCAGAGTCTTGCAGCCCGTGCATGTTCTTATCTTAACCTTTCTTGTTAGACTGTGAATCAAACCACTTTACTTGTCAAATGGATCAGCGGACGTTGTTTGCTGCAGCTCACAGCTCTGAGGGAGGTGAGGTTTGGAACACTTTGAGATGTTTGATGCCGGTCTTGCAGCTGGTTGTTTGTGTTTTAGCAGCTTTGATTACCGGGCTGTAACTTTCCTGGCAACACAACATCACTAGAATGTGCATGATTTTTCTGAGAGGATGGTGCCAGAGATGGAGAAACACATGTGAGGTTTAAAAATAAATGTGATACAAGCATCAGAAGGTGCAAGTAAAAAAAAAAAAAGATTTCCTCTAGATTTTTTCCAATCAAGCAGTTTCTCCTCTATCTAAATTAACTGTTCATCTATATTTGTGTCTTTAATGCCTCATTTTCCAGCTGTATAACATGAGTCCCACTGTGAATACATCGAAGGTGTTATCAAAGCATCAGAGCAGCTTAATCAGTCAAACAACAGAAGCCATAATTGTAAAATAAATGAACATCTTTCAGAGTTTGCAGCTTTGGGATGCTATTGTCATATTGCATTGCAGTATTGGAAGTGTTTAATATAAGAAAGCAGCTTTTTATGAATAAAAGAGAACATTAAAAGAATTACCTCTAAATGAAAAATAGTGGTGGCAAAGCAAACATTCCCTTTATGTTTAACTCTTTATGTGTCCACAGACCCTGATCCTGCTTTACTGTTTTCATTTAGTTTCTGAAATAGGGCATAAATCCTCTTAAATACAATACTAATCCATTTATTAGTTAGTTGCAGAGAGAAAACATTGCATTTCATGTTTTTAGCAGACTAAAATACTGTCTACTCAATGAAAATAGACCATGGCCACCAGTTAATCACCCACCAATGTTGTCATGTAATTATTGCATTGAATTAAAAAAACAAAAATCACAATTGTGTCTGTGTCTCTGTGTGTGTATACAATAGGTATAAACTGGATTTAGCAGGTACTGTGACCTCTTTAGGTCAGGTGTGTTGGGTAACCAGCAAAACAGTCAAGAGGCTGAGCTTCACAGTGTGACATCATTAATAAGCAACCTATGACATGCATCCTCCTATTTACTGAGCTGTAATGGTAGCGTTGCATATGGTTTTGAATGTTAAATACTGCATTGCTGATTCTTCCCTAATCACCCTCTGCTTCATGTTTTACACTAATCTCTTCATTAAACATCTCTAAGAAAGCAAATTTTCCATTTAGCCAGTTGCTTCTCAGTCAGGTATTTTTGTCTGGACGTCTGTTAGTTTACTTCCTAAAAGTCTCCTTGTTTGGGTTAAACTTAACTTGGGAAAACTTCTTCATTGCATTTGCTATTCATGATCTGTGTGAGCGCAGCTGTCATTTCATTAGAGATTTGCATGAATATGAAAAAGACACAGGGGCTCTGTGTTCTTGACCCATCCCCAAATCAATATCAGCTTTTCAATCTTCTCTGTGGGCAAAGAGGTTCTGTTCTGTGCAGGTTTGATTTATTTAGCCTCACTGGAATCCACATAAACCACATTTCAGGCAGAAATGACAGCCATGAAGATAGACGCTTTTAATATTGGAAGGGTGAGAGGATCAGCATCACATGCCCTCTCTGTATAGTTCTGAGGCGCTCAGTCCACCCTGTGTGGCCTTGAAGGCTGCTCATTCTCCTGCTCTTGCTGGACAGAAGGGGACATCTGGGATGATATCCTGAAGCAGATGCAAAGAGTCCATTATGGTTGCCCCTCCAGCTCCTTGGCCATATTTCCTCTGTCAGCGTATCCAAGGCAATGAGATTCTAAGGGAGGTGACCAAGAACTTGGCCTCATCCCCAATGCAATCTGCTTTCATGACTGCAGAGCAGAAGAGGTTGGGTATAAGCAAACATGTTCTCACACACACATACACACACACACACAAACTGTCCTGCCATATGGCTGCGACAAATAATGAGGGTCATTAACGTGTCATTCAAATGAGTGATTGGCGGGTGTCGGGTGCCCTGAGTGGCAGGTCCATCCACAATCGAAGATAAAGATGACAGAGTCACGGCTACGCAAGCAGAGGCACAACTGAGCTGTTTTTATAAGGATGTGGCAGTGACAATGTCAAAGCTTTAACCTGCTATGACTGGCCCGTCTCTTTGAACCTATTGATCAAATTGTCTGAATTTGTATGTAAAATTTCAAGAGGCTTTTTTTCCCCCAACCCCTCATGCTGGAATATTATTGATGCCTGGGCAGTCCTGGCTTTTCAGCTTGGACTGAAGTGCTGTCATGGCTTGGTATGATCACATTAGATTCTTTCACACGCGAAAGAAAGACCGCTTTGTGAAATCTGAAGGCAGATGCCTAAAAGTATAGCATACTTTTATTGAACTTCTTTCTGAAGCCCAGCTTTTAATAATTTGTGTTTCAGTTTATTTATTTATGATGCACCTTTCTCACATTGGTGAATAAGTGGACATACCCAGCATGAATTCATCAACTGTATGTGAAAAACTTTTTGTAACAGAAGCATTTTCTTTGCACATTGACTGCTGCAATTTCCACTAATTTGGTTATTTAATAAGACCCAACAAAATGAAACTTTTAGGATTTTGATTGCACTCATTTGGGAAAAAAAGGATAGAAAAAACGTACCACACAGTCCTGTTTCGTATTTCGCTTTAATACTACAAGGAGAAAATAAAAGCAAAGGTCTTGGGGAGATGAAACATTGGTGTATGACTAAAGGTTTGGAACGCAGAAAAAGATACAGGAGAGCATTGATGATTGCAATCAACTCTGTTGAAAATGGTTCTTCAAAGAGTGTGGGAGTGCATGTTATTAATTTTAAGCCTTGAGTGGATGAATTGAAACACAAAACAGCCCTTCTCTGCATAAATCCAACTTCTGAAATTGTTTACCATCGACTAAAAGTTACACTTTCAATCTATTAGTGCTTTAGTTTTTACAGGCGAATCAACAGAATGATCCAGCTCGGAGTTTGCACCCGCAAAAAAAAGTTTCTATTACTTTAAGTACTCTTTAAGTTATAAAAAGCCAGTACAATATTGGTTGATTCTTTTTTTTAAGTAGGCCTATTCATTTTTAAGTTTTTTTTTTTTTATCAAATATTTAGCTGCTTAATAAAACAGCAAATCAATGTCTTAGTAAACGTCTGGCTGCTTGTCTGAGGATAAAATGCCTGAACTGTTATAAAATCTCATTACTTTAGGGGGGATGCAATGGACACAAATAGATGTTTTATGTGATTATTGGAAGTGAACTGAACGTTTCAGCTTGTCAACTTACAGGAAAACAGAAGAGCTCATAAAAGGCAAAAAGCAGAAGAAAATCAATTCATCAGTAAATCCTGGTGTGTATTTGAATCCAAATTATTAGGTTTTTTAACGTTGCTGGTCACTTTTCCCAAGTCTGCCAGAGTTTGTAGGTTTAGTTATTACTTATTTATGTTTTAAAAGCACTTTGTTTTAAAAGTGTACATGCTCAGAGAATAGATTTTCTTATCTTTACTTACAGTTTCCAAGGCTGTTACATATCAAGTATGGATGTAATCTATGGTATAATATTATGCTCTACTTGGAAAGGGTTACCTGTGTGTGTGGAACCTTCGTGTGTGGAACCTGTGTGTGTGGAACATGTGTGTGTGGAACCTGTGTGTGGAACCT
>JBAMIG010000005.1:7685135-7711060 GCA_037177335.1 Kiunga ballochi
AAAAGAAACAAAAGGAGGTAAAACTTAAGGAAAGGGAAAAAAACTGTTCAAAATGCTTATATACTCCCACCCCAGTAATCACAAATATTCTAACCTATGTCATTATAAACAATTATTACTGAATACTATACAATAATTCAACAGTCCTAACAATATAATATGATAATGATACCTTCACGTTAATAAACTATGTATATACTATAATCTACATATCTCTATTTATGTACTATTATCTGTTTCAATTATAAAGTTATGCAATTATAAAATACATTAAAAAAAGCAACAATTACACAAGCATAATAATAATTAAAACAATAATAACAACACTTTAAAATTTACCATCAGATTAATTGTTTGTGTTGTTATTCATAACAATATTCAATTAGAATGCATTTTTTTTAACAGACTATTAATTGTGAAGTGTTTGTGGCTTTTATGACAAACTCCAGTAGGACCATAACCAAACCCTTGTGTAAACAAAAGCAAACAGGCTAACAATTGACTGGTGACTGTGTAGTGTAAAACTTTATCCTGCTTAAAATAAGTGGACATAGACTTAAACATAAACCTAGGGTTTATGTTCAAGTCTGTTTGATGCCAAATTTTTTCAGAAAACTACATTAGATGTTTTTTAGTGATAATTTTAGCACACACTCATTTGACATGCCATATCATAAAAGTCTGTAAAAGATAAATAAGATATATATTGCTTTCAAATTCCAACATTTAAGGTAGAGACCCAACCAAATATTCCTCCCTCCATTTTTAATCTTGTTTTTGAAGTTCAATCTTCTTTAAATGTAAGAAGTTAATTAATCCGCTAAGATCTGAAGTGCCTTGTGAACGCATGTGCACTGACATGTTGCATCAGCTTTTAATGAGACATGCTTCGGCATTTTAATGCTCGGAAGAACGCTGTTAGTTAATTTCCACTACAGTAAGACTCGTTGTAAAGTGAGATGAGCCAAGAATGATGTGAAAAGAATGTGATTGTTGATTGGAGTTAATGAATTTTAGGGACAGTGTCATTTCAGAAGATATTAAAGAACTGTCTTTAAGTTTGCTTCGGTAAACTGGCAATTTACATTACATTGGTGGAATCTGTCGGATTAAATAATAAATTGCTCGCTTTTCAGGTTAGAGCTGAAGTTCTTTAAATAAAAAAAAACAGCAGCACTGAGCTGTTGAACTGAGAACATTGCATGAATGGAAATGAGTAAGAATAACTTATCATTAACAGCTATTCTTTATGCTTTGTATCATCTCTGCTTGTGATGTTTCTTTGAAAGGTAACTTCCACCTGAAATTTCACTTAACTGGATCATGTCTGCTCTCTACTTTGGGAATTATCACCTTTTTATATGTGTGTGAAGAAAGCAGAGCGTACATAACACTAAACACCACCGGGTGCACGCCTGCCAGGAAGCATTTTCACATGTCAGACATCTGTATTTTACACCTCAGCATCGGTCTGATGGACCTCCAGCTTGTGAGTAAAGGCGATTCAAGCTATGATTGGCTGCAAGTTGGCTGAAATATCTTACCGAGTCGAAGATTAATATGGTTTTTACGTAAGTCTTTACCCTTATTCCTGTGATCTGCAATATGTCAATTTTATGAGACTGTTTGTCAGCAGATATATGACTGTGCTTTATGATTCTGACATTTTGAGTAAAAAATGTTACAGAAAACAGAAATATAAACCATAATCTGTTGGATTCAGCTGCCTTTTGTAAGGAATATTTTTTATTTTCAGAGGGAAGCAGATTTGTGATCCGCATTTATATCCGTTTCTGTTATCGATTCAACCGCTGGCCTCAGATAGAGAGCTGCTTTGTTTGTAGGAACACTTGTAGAACATTGTAAAATAGCTGATATTCGTGGAATAGACAGGAGCCATCTTGGGAGCTAATTTGTGAAGACTGCAGGTGTAAGGAGCAAGAAAAGAGACAGGTATAGGAACTTGTGATGGATGATGAGGGTACACAGTGGACCATTGACGAAAGAGCATCAGTGGTTAAAACATCAATGATGTATTGCATTTTGTAGTTTTGTTGCACTTGGGTTGAAAGTAGTTTGGGAGTTGCAACAGCTCAAGTACGTCTCTTTGTTTGGAATTGCTTTGTGGGCGTAATGCTTTTAAAACATTATTGTCATGCAGGAACAGCCCCGAGTCAACTCACTGGAGGCTTACGCCTGCTCCTCCAATGAAAGAGCTGAAAGCCAGCTAAGATTGACAGTGCATGATAATCTGGCACTATGTGTGAAAAGCAAGTTCACAGGCACAATCATTGCCCAATAAAGTGTATCACGTCTGTTTTGAGTATGTTTCTAATCATAACAGACCTTAATAAATCCTAGTCAGGTGTAAAACTCCAAGTTTTCCCAGATCCTCATTGTTCTGCCTCACACCACACTTGAACTGTTGCCATCAAAACGGAGCTTCTGACCGATGGTGACTCAGAAAGTTCACATTACCTAAATCTGTCTGTTCAAAGGCGCCTTAATGTAGAAGGTGGGGACAGTTCTGGACCTCTTTTATCTTTCATTTGTATTCAGGGAATGCTGAGTGAGTGTGGGGATTTGTAGCTGGAAAATGTTTTACATATTTAGTGCTTTAAGATGAAAAGGCCTAAAATAGGAACATGTGCACCGGCCTCGTACAAACAAATGGTATGATTGTATTAGATTTTGTAAGGAGCATTCTATAAATATTATATCTTTGCATTGATTTTTTTGACCAAAGAAAAATAGAAATGTTATTGATCAAATAGGACACAGCTCTGTGTCTGAATCTGTGTAAATCACAGCCTTCCCAGGCACCAGACTTAGTAAGAAAGGATGATAAGTAATAATAAGTTATTGTTAATACTACTTTGGAGAAAAACTGACATAACTACTGGCTCTAGTCTCACCTCCAGTAATTTATCCATTTTTAATGTCTGAAAGTTACTTCTTGCACTATGAGTTTAGAGGTTGTTTTAGTGCTTGTAACAAGATCGTGGCTGATAAAAATAAGTGATGGAGTAGGCTAGATGCAACCAAAGCTCTTGGCCTCTGACACAACTCACCTGAAGAGATCAGGTGTTCTGTTTCATCTTTCAGATAACTTTCCTTAATCATTTTTTAAAAATATACTCAAACTATATATCTTTCAAATAATTATCCAAAATGTTGCTCTTTTTACTCATTTACTTGAAGCTTTATCACTTGTTAGAGTGACTTTTTCTGTGGCTATATTTAATTTAATCAGAAATTATTGTAAACAAACCGGAGCTATCTCAAAACTTGTTTTTTTTTTGTTGCCAAAAATAGGTCTATGTTACCCTGATCTCAATTTTAATAATATTGTTAATTAATTAATATTGTTATCTATGGTCACAAATTATTATCTTAACAAAGATAATAATATCTTAATATCATTATTGTCTCAAAAAAGCCAATAGGCTACAAAGAAATATGATCATAATTCCCAAGTTACAGTTACAAGATTCATAGTTTGTTTAGCAAACATGCTAAACATGTTAGCGATCTTAGTGTGTTAGCATGTTAGTGTTAATATGCTTCTACTAGCATGTCTTCATAAAAACAAACAAGGAGTAGTTATTTCAAGTAGCTACACGTGTTTTTTAGTTTTATGAAGACTTTCTTTTTCCCTCCTGACCCTTACCATTGAAGCACCAAAAGATTAAAATGACACGTGAAAAGTGCCCAGAGTGGTATGCTATTACAATAATTTCCAGGAGAGTATGTTTCAAAACACAGCCACAGCTCAAGGTTAAAGACATCTGGTTCAATCAAACCATAAGAACTGAAATCATGCCGCATTTTAGTTACAACCTCATGGAGCAGAAGGCACCTATATTGTCTATGACACTTTCTTTATGCTGTGCTGATGCCAGTAACATAAAGGCAACACATAATAAACCCATTGTGATTCACATTCTACAGCCGCTCAGTGTAACCAAAATTAAATACTCTGAACTCAATATTCAGCACAAATGCATTATAATACACACTTGAGACTTGAAATAGATTTTTTTTTCCAGACACTTTGCAGACACTTGAATAGTTTCTTCCTTTGTCACAATATCCCAGATAGTGAAAAGGACTCTTTTAAGCTAATAAAGTTCATTCTAAGATGTATAAATTCATGAAAAGGGATTGTTTCTCAAAAAGTACTTTGAAGATATTTAAAGTACTAACAAATATACACACTCGCAGAACAACACCACCAGTAACTTTTGGTTTGCAGAACTTGACAAACTTAATTACATTTCATGTTAACATCATGTGTTTGGTTGTAGTTGTCACAACATGACGTCATGCTCTTATTGAGCTGCTGCCTCTGCATCGTTGTTTCTGGGCTGCTAAGAGCCCTTTCCTTCTCTTCCACGATGAAACAGTGCCATCTATGGAGAAACTGAGCAGCATGAGTAAATTCACAGGAGTAAATCTGTAGCAGCCATTTTTTTATGTTTTCTTTTCCTCTTTAGATATATATTGTGCACAACAATCCTCTATTTGTCTACAAATGCTTAACGAGTATGCTCCTCGACTTACTTTCCATTTATTTTAATCTGACCTAATTTAGATTCCCTCTATATGAGGAAATTGTTGCTCTAGAAATGTGTCATGGATAAGTCCAAGGCTTAAGTGACTGTAAATATCCCCCTGACAGCTAGAAATGGTTTTAATATGTCAGGCTTGACTACTGTCAATCAGACTTTGAAGTTGTAGGGAAGGCATGTCTTCTGGAAAATACCCCGAGATTCAAAGATATTTTTTTATATTTACTATTAATATTATTCTTTTGCCTGAAATTCTTCCTAAGTGTGTTTTGTTTTAACGTTCAGTATACGCAGAACAACCACAATGAATGCACATTTGTTGCACTGCAAACCAGTTTCATTCTGTGGGGTTCAGTGTAAAAAAACAATAAGGAAAACTGTTGATTTGTTTTTTCTGATAATCTTAAACACAAGCAAGCACGTGCACATTATGATTGGAACTGTTCATACAGCTACATCTTTTATTAAAATGAGACCTGAACGCCTCGTCATGATATTTACAAGCATACTGTAGTTTCTTTCTGCTGCGGGGAGAGATGGGCTGGGCTGTCCTGCAAGCATTGCCAGGTGGGGTTTATTGGTATGACTTCCATGTTTTTGTTCATTAATCTCCCTTTTTTACGGAGTGGATTTCTAAGACCCAGGAGGCACCCTTGGACACCAGCCACATCAGTATGTTCATTGTGAGGATGTAGATGTTTTTTTTGCTTGTATTTGTGCTAGTATAGATAGGAAACTTGGGATGGAGTTGATGAGGAAATGTACTTTAGAATAAAAAATAATTAGTTTGTAATAAACATTAAATTATGTAAAATACTGTAAGAAACCCCTTTACACTGTTTGGAAGTGAAATACGACACAATCAGTGCCCTGTTTCACTAGTTTAAACAAAAGTAACAAATTAACACCTGTCAACTAAGATTCAAAATTTTAATAGTCTTTTTGTCTTCATGGGCGATCTGAGACATCTGATTAACCCCCATGGAAAAATAACAGGCAAGACTGTAAGAAAATCCCTCACTGTTCTTATTGTTTAAACTCGTTTGTCGTCAATAAATCCAATTTAGTACCATAGTCATGTCTGAAATATATTAAAGAATAAATTTGCTTTTAACCTTGAATTTGAGGAAATAGGAAGCGTAATTGGCTTAATCTTGCTTGTGTGCCATTCTTGATACCTGTGGGTTACTAGGGATTGTTTTAAGAATCCTAGGCCAGTCAGAGCTGCTGAATTAGTAGAGTCTAAACATGAGGAGGTTTATACGTAATTTTATGGTCACTGTAGAAGTAAAATCTACATTAGTTTTGCAGATGGAACTGGATGTAAGGCCCCTTAAACTGAGAACTTGACTTCTACATTATTTTGACACTGAGATTTCAGCAAAGGCAGCCTGAAGGACATTTCTGGAGGAAGCGAGGGAAAAAGAAAAGGGAAGAAAAAAACAAAGCAAGAAAAAAAATCAACACCAAACTGACTTTGACTGCTGAGAGCACTGGATGCGAGGATGCGAGACAAATGCTAAATTAGCCTTCATTACAGAGTAGACGCTAGACAAAACTTTTAAAGAAACAAAAAAAATGTTTCTGAACTTTTTCTTATTTATTGTTTTGCACAAAAGAATCAAGCTTATTTTAAAGGATTCCTTGTTCATTTTATTAATTTTGGCAACAGCTATTTTTACTCACCCCATTGCCATTCTTTCTTGCTCAAAACAAGAAAATGAGATAATGTTTAAGAACATTTAATTGAGCTATACTTGAAATGAGTGAACTGTTCCTAAATATGTTCCTAATTTAAAGCAAACATTTTGGCTAATTTTAGCCAAGCAAAATTAGCTAAAATGAGCCATACCAAATGAATCATAAAAATCCCTGTTCGAGGCACTTTTTATCAACAATAATAATATAGGTTGGAATACCTGCTTTAAAAAAAGTGTTATTTATTTATTTATTTTGGAGCTCAGCATACATGTTTTCCCTTGCAGCAGTAACCTTTCTTTGCTGTTTCTCTGACAGTTTTGTACCTAATAAGTTGCTTTGATTTTGGCTCATAAAAAGGCAGTCGGGTGGTAGGTACAATGTGGGACACTCCCAAAGAAGGCAGATAACAAATGAACTCGCCTATCTCTGCTTCTGTTCTCTTTTAAATGAGAAATATCTCGCCCCAACCTGAGCTGAATGCTTGGGGAATAAACCAGTGCCTCAGGATTCCAAAAGGCCAGGGTTTGGCCCTGAAGGGCCCAGAGACTGTCAGTTTCCCTTCCAGTCGTAGCCCTCAATTACTGAATCAAAGGAGAGTGGAAGGCCAAATCCCATCCTGCGCCTGGTTTTCATCTCACCCTGCTAGACCCGACAGGCTGTATCTGCCTGCTTGCTCACTCACTAACTCAAACACACACGGAGCACAGCTCATGGGAACCGTGCAACTGAGCTGCTGGTTGCATGCCAAAGAAACTTCAAAGTTCATTGCTCTTTCTCAGCAGGAGTAAAGACAGGTTGAGTTCCAAATATCTCCTTACCTCTGTTTTCCCTTTACCTCCCCAGCATCACCCACAGCATACACGTATGTTCCTTATTTCCCCGTCGCTCCCCACTCGAATGAGACGAATCAGTACCATTTTCATCCTCCATCTACTGCGTTATCTCTCTGCCTATCCCATAAAGAAATGCATTTTTTATGTTATTTACTAAACAATTTCAAGGCTTGCAGCGTAAGTATTATGGAGCTTATCCCAGTGGTAAAACTGCTGCACCGACAGCTGGAGGATGACTGACAGCGCTTGAATGGTTTATGTGGAATGCATACTGGCTGTTGAAAACACATCTTTTTGTAATTTTCCTTCAACACAGGGTTGATATGAGAAATTCTCCAGATGATTTGGATATGGGACTGACGGGTAAATAAACTTCAACTGTCTGAGAAAGAAACTTAATCAGCAAAAAGGAGAAAAAAAACAACAACCCTGTTGGTAAAGCTGTGTATTATTATGGCAGAGTCCATTTTTAATGTATGTTTACTGTAGCAGCATATTGAACCCTAATTCAAATAAAGTTTGGATGCTCTTCATTATGTAAAATAAAACCTTTTTTCCCACATTAGAACATAAATACAATGAGTAAGTTAATGAGTTAATAGAAATATTAGCTCTCTCACTAGTTGGAACAATAAAACACAGGAGGAGCATTATAGTGACTGATTAATGTTGTCAACATGCCGGTGGTATAACCGGTAGAGCTTCTCAGACGTAAGGAAAGAAAAAGGTGCACCTGTGTTAAACAAACTGGGACTAAAATTTCTGGAGCAGTTCACAAAATATGTTCATCAATAGAGGAATATACACTGTCGTGAAAAGATGCACAGCATCAGAAGGAATGGCACACAGCCACAATGCAACAACAGTGGCTTTCCTGTGGACTTTGCATGTTCTCCCTGTGTTAGTGTGGGTTCACTGACAACCTGTCCAGGGTGTACCCTGTCTCTCGGCTGGATGATTGCTGGAAGAGGCTCCAGCTTTCCCACAAATAATAATTGAATTAAGCGGTTAAAAAAAGGACTGACTGATAAAATGCTGCATGTGAATTTATTTCAGTGGGTCTGCAGGAAGGATATTTCGAAGGATCTTTTCTTTTAATTACAGTATTTAGTGAGCCTAGTCCCTATAATCTCTGAAAGTTTTTTATATCCTTTATTCTGTGTAGGCTTTGCTGTACCTCAGGTTGTTCCATTCAAAGCTCAGTTCCCCATGAATATTCATAACAGGCTCTGCTATACTATAAACTGACTCGTAACGAGCCAAAAGACAACACTGTGAATGTTTCCAATTTCCTGCTTTACCTGTTTAAAGTCAGGTTCCTAATGCAGCGACGGCTGTTCTCGATGAGCTACGCTGCTCTTACAGAAGTCACGGAGAGGCAATGAACAGACTTTTAATAGACATCTCTGGCTTTCATTACTCAAGGCAGCGGCTGTGTACTGTTCAACTTACCTTGTTTTTGCACTTGTCTAACAAGATGCCTGCGAGCACAGAGGAATGAGTTCCTGCCTATCTGCGAACAATTGAGATTTAAGTGAACAACATCCTGAACGACAGAATCAGGCTGTGTGTATATTTGTGTGTATATTTGGATTCACAGCCAAGGAAACGATGGATTCGTCTGTTTTAGTGCCATTTTTCGTCACTCTGTGGGGAGCCGTGCTGTAGGTTGGACTCAGAAAGGGTGGCATATAAACATTAAGTCGTTTTTACGTGTTTTGCATTTTATATAACACAATATAAAGGAATAATATTAAAGTCAGTGAAATAACATACAAGTGCTTGAGTAACTCTGTTAGTTCATGCATTTTTATTAAAGCTGCATTTATGAAGTAGGCTGCCATGTTTACTGGAACAATAGTGGGAGCATGTCAAAATACTAAAGTCTGAACTAGAAGAAATGGTAACAGCCTATAGGGACAAATTATATACTTCCATAATCCTTAGTCAATAAATGACTCATCATAATGTCTTGCATGAATTAATGCAGATTTCATAGGTCTTGTTCCTATAGAAGCAGGGATCATGTCACACTTTAAATACACTGTTTCATGCATTAATTAACCTATAACAAGCCCTGACATATCCTGAATGTATGTATTGAATCATTAGGACACATAATATCAAACGGTCTCTAAAGGTTATGATTTGCACCCTTCTTGTACATTGAAATACACACTTGTGTGGACTTTTATTAAATAAACGGCTCTAAAATAGGGTTGAGTAAACAACAGAGACTGCAGAAAGCTTTTCAAATGTGTTCAATTTTTCTCAACTTCTGCCATTTAGCCCAGTATTGCTTTATCTAACTGGTCAGCAAAGTAAACACTTACATGGCATTTTACTTATTTGTTGTTTGTTGGTCTGATTTTATTTACTTATTATTTACTCAAGATAAATTCTTCTTTTGTCATTAGCTGCCAAAAAGCTTTAGTTACAGCATACTTCAGAAATAATTTTAAATTTTGCAAACAGTGTACTCTTTGGTCCAGAGACGACGTGCCAGAGTCAAAAGCTTCTGAGATGTTTTAAGGTCTCGTTCTCATAATTGCTTTGATTTTTGTACCAAAGGTCGAAACATGTCACTAGTCAGTGAGTCCTTGAATTCTCTTTAGAATTAGAAGCAAATAAGAAGCCATAAGAAATAGTTACGATTTACCCATGTTGTAATAAAGATATCCATGGCTTTGACTTTTAGTTTTATGTATTTGTGCATTGCATTTTGCACAAACAAAACGCAGCTGAAAGAAGACTGAGCTTTAAATCACACCATGCCAGAACATAAGAGACAGTTGCATGTCATTAACCAGGCCAGGGCTAAATGAATAATGTTGTTTTGTCCATAAAGGTATCATGACAAAATGTTTATTGATACAGGGAGGACAGTTGTGCAATGGACTGGTTTAAAGTAATGCTGTAATTTTCATGTTGCAGCCAGCATCTCGGTTTATAAGGAAAATGTATTAATCGTCTCTTATTACTTTTTCCCATTGCAGTATTGATTTTACACAGAACAACCCTGATTGAGCAAGCTCTGTTTCATGTTTTCAAGAATGAAGAAGTAAATGTAACATATTCAGGAATTATGTGCCAAAAGCATGTTTTCAGTGGAGATTGTTGCAGCTTTCATTTGAACATTCACTTTGTGCATTAAAAGCAGTGTTTTATTCAGGACTCACGTGTTTTGTGACTCATTATGTCAAACCAGAGACAGTATCGAGTAGAAATATAATTGTTATAATTTTTTTTAAAGGGGAAAACAAAAACCTACTTTGGGTGACAATAAAATGTGGGGACTCTAAGTGGAAAGCACGAGTTTTAAAACAAATGATTGTGTTAAATTTGCCTTAATGTCCAAATTCTTCAAAAGATGTTTTCATATTATGAGCTCCAATGGAGCATTAGATCCCAAACAGTGTTAGTCTCACTGCAACATTGTGACTGTTGGAATGGTTTTGTTTCCATCACTTGCAGAAGTTCTTAAATATGGGCTGATTTCCAAATAACGGCCTTAAGTCAAACTTTTCCATTTGGTCCAGCTTTAATTAAAAAACTCATCTCACTGTGAGGAAGCGGAAATCTAAACATGGTTTGCAGAATAATTGGCAGCAGTCAAATAGACATCCTTGGCCCCAGTATGAAGAAAGTAAATTGGGATCTTTTCTATACAGTCAGTGATTGGGATAGAAAAGCACAGCTGGACTTTTACATCTGGCACAGAAGTTGTTATTCTGTACTAATAGATCCCACTGTCAATAAGTGTTGATTTCATCAAACACGTGTTAATTGGAGACTTTACTCTTCACAACTTATTATTGGCTTGAAGAAAGGTGTTGGTGTCAAACAGAGGTGATGAAAGAAGTGAGTGAGTATCAAATAAGAGACAGGCAGCTCTAAGTTGAATTTACTTTGCTTTTGAAAAAGAAAATGCCTGTTTGAAGGATTAGAGATGAGTAGAGAAGGAAGCACATGTTGAGGAGACAAAGGTGGGTCATGCAATTGTCTGGCGACCAGCTAACTTGCTGGGGTTGGTCACCACTTTCCTGTGCAACCCTGGATAAGAATGTCTGGTATAGAAAATGAATGAATGGAGGAATTAATAAATTATTAATGAGGTCAAACTAGAATATTTATAAAGGGGATAGTGAATTTATTTGTTCCATTTTTAAACTGTTTTTAAAAAATTAAACATCATTTAATAAATAAACAAATCATTAAATCTTTTATTCCCCTGTTAAGAAAGTAGGTAAAGATCTATAAAGCATCTTTCACACATAAAAAATCCCAAATTGCTGCACAATAGATGGTAAAATATTAAAATGAATACAACAAAGTAACAGTTAGCTGCTTTTCACTAACTATTTGAATAATTTAAGAGGTTTTTATTTTTCCTATGATTGTATTTGTCTTGCATTGGAAGATATGATAGGGTATTCATAGCATCATTGTGAGCAACATCTTTTTCACGAGTGTAAACAGGAAGTTGTACAGAAAGGGTCGACGGCACATAGGTGCTAAAAAGACCCTTTTCCACACACAGCTGAAAATCATTCCCTTGATTAAAAGGAATTCTCTGCCCACCATATATCTCTCCCAAGAAACCCCGGATAACATAGCACTGCCTCCTTTCCACCTGTTTCACCAAAACAGCCCAACTATCACAAACTAGCTAGCAATACCTAACACCAATACAAAAGCTGTGTCTCAGTCCAGAAACTGCACAGTAAGAAGTGCGGTTTTGTAGACCGCATGTCATATTGGCGTGCCAAGTGCTGTCCCAATTCAAAGTGTGCTTCAAATCCACACTTCAAATGCATGCTTTGTTTGGAGCTGAATTAGGTTAAACCAAGTGTACATGCTAAGTAACATTCGCGGTCTCCAATCACCCAGAATTTATTGTGCGCCAGATAGAAATAATTAAAAGCCGTCCTCTGTCTGCAAGGACATGTTAAAAATAAATATATAAACACGTATTTGTCCCAGCAGACAAGAGGCAGTGTGTCCCATAAACACACATTTATGCTATTGCATGTGTCAAACTAGGAATATTTGTCACGAGGAGAGCTCTGCTCCTCCATGTGTTTGTAAATTAAGATAAATTAAAATAAACAATGAAAGATCTGGCTTCAATTTATGACCTATAAAAGAACATTTTTATGTGTTTTATTTTTGTGTGGAAGAATATAATCACTAGGCTATATAGATGATAAACACAGCATTTGACGTTGCTAAGCAACAGAGGACTGGAGCATTATGGGTAATTGTCGTACAGTGTTATGGGCTTAATGCACAACCCTCCCTTTTCCTGATCCAGCAGCTCTTTTGTTTCCTGTCTTTCGTTAACAAGCTGTTTAATTAATCTAGGTGTGTCTGGCCATTGCTGTCGTGGTTAGTAAAGTTAATCAGTTCAAACACCAATGAAAGACAGGAAACAAAGGAGCTGTTTTAAGTTCAGGAAGTGGCGGAGTTGCTTTGCTTTCTTGTGCTGCTTTGCTTTGCTGTGTTTGTTTTAAAGGGCTTTTAAAAAATTCAAAAACTCAGTTTGCCCTCATAAACTTATTCAGATTCTCTTTTCCCTTCTGCTCATTGATTACTTGTCTCCTTTTTTACACTTTACCGCTTGAACTAAAACAGCAGTATGTTTGTAACAGATGTATTAAACCTGTTGATTATCTTAAATTTCTTGCTTGACATCACAGTCTTGTATGTATATCATACAACATTTCCACTGTGTTGCTGATTTGGACCCAAAGAGAGAAAAATAAAACTATTTCTGTGAACGTTTTGTCACTTAGTGTGTATAATATGCTATTTCTAACAGAACTGCTTCATAACAACTCTGTAATATCCTTAAGAGAGAATGATTTAGCAAAGGTTACCAGAATGTAATCATACACAAAGAGAGGTTGTATTTCTGACTCCTGCTACATGGCTTTCCAAATCCAATGCCCCCTTCCACTGAGCCTGCTCCATTACTACCCTTTTAATGAGGTGATATGCAGACACATGGGAGCAGATGCTGCAAAGAAAGCGCACTGTGACGTGATTGTGATCGATGCGCACTCGCCGCCATATCCACTGCATAATTTGGTGGATGGCATCAGGATAACAACCTGCATTATGTGGAGACAGCTGTCGCCATGGCGCCTGGGCAGCCATCGCATTGGCTCCAACCTTATTTCAAGCAGAGGCGGGGAAGCCAATTAGAGTGATTTACAGCCTTGCTTGTGTCGTCACCACCTAGAAATCTGTGTCTGGGTTCAGTTGAAGAAAATGTAACCTGAGATATTTTGAAGAAGGCATGCTGGAAACAACAGCAGAGATGTTCAATCCTGCTCCAGATGGATGTTAATGTAAGCCCGTCCCTTTAGTGAAGGAAATTAATTACCCCCGAGATGTAGTAAATAATCTTTAATTTTAAACTTTTCATATACAGATGAGTTTTATTTGGAGTTTTATCTGCAGAGTAACATTTTGGTGTTGATGTTACCGTTTATGCATTGACTTAAAGGCCATGCATTACACACTGAGGCTGCATTATTTTCACTGTAGTCCTTTTAGGTTTAGAAAATATGAATATGTTGTGTCTTAAATGTGCAAATCCTTGGAAAATGTTGGGACGGTGCGGTCTGTTTTAAAATGAAACTACTTGAGGGATGTAAATGAGTAATGACAGCAGGTTTGAAGTTTGTGCTGTAAAGAATCTGATACGCAGCATTTGACGAATTGCTGAGGCAGATGGAATATGGGATATGGCAAGACCATGGGAAATAGAGAAGGAGGAATTATTACAGGCTGTCACCATAAATCTGAGCAAGCTTTGAAGTGTAAAATGATGATGCGATACAGTTTGGATGTATTTGCAGTTTGCACATCAGCAGTGGGCCACAGAAGAGGCAGCTGTCACTGTAAGATAAAGGTTTAGTCAAAATAAACATGGTTATCCAGTTCTATATTCACAGAACGTGTCGCAGCATCAACCTGACAGTCTTTACTGCTGCATGGGGGAAATTTTTCTTTATAAAATAAGAGAAGATGGAGATTACTGTCACTGTATTCAACTAATTCCTTTTGATGCCCGAATAACTTTCTGGCATTACCTCTGTTGGAGCCAGAATGGTGGAGCCAAAGCCCTGATGGTGATTAGTAAAAGCAATCCTATTTCTTCATGTTTAGCTTCATTGACTCCATGTTTTATGGGATTAAACATATATCTTGTTACCTATTGATTTGTACATATGAACGCCTCATCATCAAGACATCTTTCTATCAAATCAACTTAAAAAATCATTGCTGTTAGGCTACAATCTTATTTAGGTTTCCTAAAGTGACCAAAGGTGTTGGCTTTTAGGCAAACTGTCTGCAAATCCAGCGTCCAGTGTTAGGCATCCTCTCTAAATTAGGTGAATACTGTTTCCTAAAGCTTGTACGTTGCATTCTCCTGGGTGACCCTGAAGTATCCTTTAGTCAAGCTGTGTTAAACCAATGCAATGAACTCCTCCTCCCACATCTGTCTCCTTCTATCTTTGCTTGGATGCTTTCCTCTACTCATAATATTACAATACTCGTTCAGTTATTTTACCTGGTTTTTAAAAATTTTTTAGAGAATCAATTAATTATTAATTAGGTGGCACAATATGTATGGCTGTTACTTTATATGCAGTTTTTTTTACAGATGAATTACATAAAAGCAAAAGTTTGAGAACTGATAAATACCAATGAAAATACAGTGAGTGTTCTCTAGTGATAACAGGAGTATTTAGTTAATTTTCTAGGGAAAACAAACCTTGTTTTCTGGAAATAATAAGATTATTCAAATGAAGGGTAAAGAGGTGGTCGGAGCGTTTCCATCTCATCATAGAACCAGCAGTGAGATACAAACATTCAGTCAGACTCAGACTCACTTTAGGTGTAACTTTTGAGACTCAAATCCGCCTAAGATGCATGTTTTTGGACTGTGGGAGGAAAGTGGGACAGGATCCATGCACATATCGCAGCAGGTTCTTCCCAAATACTTGTCAAGATAGAAAACTTAAAGTAATAAGAAAAAGTTATTATGTGCATTTATAAACTGGATTTTACTCTCTGTGTTTGTGGTCTAACTACTGCAGGAATCAAAAACAGAAAACTGCAGGAGCTCTGCAGGACGGAGGTGGGAAGGGCTATTGTCCTTTAACATGGACGAGAGCCTGGACATTATCTTGACATCTCAACACATCAGTCCAAAAGAAACCCACTCAGATTAACTTAATGTCACACATTTTTAACAAATTAGGTGTACTTACTTACTTTTGAGTCCACCTTAATCACCTGTTTTGTTTTGTTTTTTTTAAAAAAAGGGAAATTGTGCTCCACAGGTAGGATGGTTAGTAGTAAAGTTAGTAACTTTACTGCAAAGGTTGCAGGTTTGAGCCTCGGCTCAGACAGTAGCTTTTCTGTGCAGAGTTTGCATATTCTCCATGTGTTAGCCTGGGTTTTCCATGGGTAATTTGGCTCCCTCCCATCATCCAAAACCATATATGTTAATGTGTGTGTGACTGGTTGTTTGTCTCTTTATGTTAGCCCTGTAATGGACTTTTGACCTGTCCAGGCTGTATCCCACCTCTTGCCCGATGGTTGCTGGGATGGCTTCCAACTCATTGCCCTTCCATGGGATACGTTATACAGTTTTTAGATGGAAAAGAAACAAACTTCTCTAAACAAGATAAATTATTTCATCATCACAAGAAAAATGTCCACATTATCTCAAGATGACAAGAACATGTTATCACTTAACAATTTTACAGTAGAGAATAATAGTTAAGCGCAGCCGATTCATGCTTTTGCTGTTTCTATTTCAAGAACATCTAAATTGTAATCTCAGCAACTCACTAACATTTAATTGCAAAACATTTGGAATATTAAAACCATGCTCCGTTTAACAGTTTTGAGGCATTTCCAACAAACTAAATAGCCTAAATATAAAAAGTCATTCAAGCTGTGAAATATTGTGGATTTTAAATGGCAAAAAGTCCTACCGACCATATGTCAAAGTATAAGTGTGAAGTAGAATAAAACAAAGAACACAGGTTAGAAAGACTGAAGGTCTTGAATAAAGGTGATTTGTAACTTTTGAATAAAGCTGTGCTGTGCTACATTTCTAACCCATTTTTGTGGTCTTTTATTAAAAAGACAACGCTGTTATCAGTAATTATTCAAACGATTAGGTCATCCTTAAGGATTTAAAAAAGATGGACAAATAAATCTCCAGAACAGTAGGGGGCGATAACAAAGAAAAATACGTTTTTGGGCCAAGTTGTCGCCGCTTGCTAATGACGTATTTCTCCCGCGACTTTCAACCTGATCTGTTTTGCGTACAAACCAGACAGTTTTCTGAATGCGGGATCTTTTTGAGAATAAAATGCCGAAAAAGAAATCATCTATTGCTGAAAAGAAAAGAAAACACCCCCACTCTGAAGAACGACAGGACTGCGCTAAACGAAGGAGCTCGGAGTCTAATTTAGAGGTGAGACATTAAAGTTTGCTATTAGAGTAGAGAAAAACGGAGTAATTAATTTAAAATATAGATTGTCAAACGCTTGCAGGTCTTTTGGATAGCTGTAATGGTGTGTTTTGAGAGGTTGAAAACAATACACGAGATAGTTCTGCCGTTTATTGTCATTTTTTAAATATTTTCTTCTGATAAAAATCATTTTATGTTGGTCATAACTAAAATGTAGCGTTTCATTTGTATGCATTACTCTATACATTAACAACAACAACAAAAAATCAATAGGATGGGAATACGGATCAAAATAAGCTACAACGATCTCATCAGAAGTGAGGCTGAAATTCCCCCACTGGGTTTGTTCTGGTTCTGGTTTATGTGTAATTTTATATTGTCATGAAATTGATTAGACTTTATGGTGGATTTAAATAAAGCACAAATGGGAGATGTCATGTTGTGATAATCCAGGATTTTTTAAAAAGGATTCTTTACTATGAGGAAGATGAGGATAATTTAACCCACAGTAATTGCCAAAAACAAAACAATAAATTAGTTTGGTGGAGGTCTGCGCTGATTCTGTTCCTGGTTTACTTTGTTAATAACTTAGATCCAACTCATTTTAGCTCAGGGGCCACATGGAGGAAAATCTATCCTCATCCTGCTGGAAAAATCATGGTATATAACTGACAAACAACAACTTCAGATTCATTTCCTATTTTTTAATACTGTCCAAAATAGGACAAACACAACGTCACTATTAATCATAAATCATTCTGAGGACAGAGAACACACACAGCCTCTGTGATCCACAGAACTGTATGAAGGTGTCTCGTGCAGCACTGTAAGTAGGGTTGCATTGCTTATTTGACTCCTGATACCAGGTATCTTTTAAATTTCACCAATGTATCAATATCAAGCATCACATACTGAGAGACAGCTGACTTCAGGATGCTATTCAAGCGGCTGTGCAGGAGCCTTATGGGCAGATTTGATTTATTAATGCTCATAACAGAGAAAAGCATTGATCGATTCATCTAAAACCAACGCTCATGCTCCCAATGTAAGCAACATGTTTATTACATGGTTTTGGTTTTTATAACACATTGAGTTGAAAACAAGAGCACAACTTTATACTGGAATAAGAGAAAAACTACTTTTAAGTATCCATAAGGGTCATGTTCTGTTCAGGGGACGTTGGGTTTTTGTCTTGGTTCCACTTCAAACACTTTCTAAGCAATACACACAGGGCTAAAGAGTAATGCTAATACACTTATTTGCACCACAAATTAATACATAAAAAGGGAAATTAAATGTAATAAAGCAATGTAGGATTCTGAAAACCCTACACACAGAAGTACACTATACGTACCTATAAGATTTTATTTAGTTTTGATGCAAGTTTGCTGACGATGCTGGTTGATTTGGCAAGCAGGCAGAAAGAAAGACGGTGTAGCAAATCCTGTATTGGTTGTAGGTGCAGGTGTGGCTCGTGGCCAGGAAGTCACAAAGTTTAACCGTGGTTGGTTTCAGAACTTCTGAGTTAGATTTTTCCACAAACGATACTCGCATCAGGTCGAGTAGTGTTTGTTAGTGTGCTTGGCCCGGTATGCTGCATGTTCTAATGTTAGTGTTCTGGCAGGGAGTTTAATCGTCATGACAACAGAAAAGCAAACAATGGAGTTTACTTCTTTCTCTTTATTTCTGATAGTCTGCTGATGCACCCAGACAGATTTACTATAATTACACAGTTTATTACTTATTATAACTCCTGCCCACATTGTGCGTCTGCATTTCTTCCCATCTTATCAAGTTAATATTTTCCCTCTTTTCTTCTCTTTTTTTATTTCTTCTCTTCCAGCTCCATCTTCTGCATATTTCATATTAAACTCCCTGTAACATTTCTAAATTTCCTCCCTAAACAGTCCCACCTTCTCAGCACATCCAGCTTTTCTTTCTTCCATTCTGCATCTCTGCTGTTTTAAACCTTCCATTTTGTTCCACCGTGCTTTCGCTCTTGGTCCACTCGGTGCACCACCTTCATCTGATCCCCCGTCTTCCTCAAACTCTCTGGTTAAGCCAGCTGTAAACCTCCCTCCTCTCTCTCTCTTGCATGTCTGCGAGTTCAACATCTCAGGTTTTTTTTTTAAAGGAAACCTGTGTGAATGTCTTTCCTGACATGATACTATACAGCTGAACGGTATTTGTGCTGACAATAAAGATCATTCTGCTCATTTAATGAGTAATTTTATACCATATCATTGTAAGCAAGACTATGTGAAATATTTTTATGTTTTTCTTTTCTTTTATTAAATAGAATTAACCTTTATTAACTTGGAGGGGAGTTTATTCTGAATGACCAAAATAAATTTTACACACGCATAGAAAGACACACCCTCCAGCCTTTATGAGATTACTTTCTCAGCTGATTGGCTGCTTTAAAATAAGAGCTGCTTCTGTTTCCTCTATAGAAACCCCACCATGTGCAGCTTTACATAATTCAGTTGGTTTATTTAAATCTTAAAAATAAATGTAAAAAAATTATATCAACTTTTTTTTTTAATAGTCTGATTAAAAAGATTTTGCAGCTTCAAGTTTTTTCTCTTTCTTCGATCCTTCAGAACTCCAAGGATGAGCTTGCCGACCCGGAGCTGGACAGGATTGGAAGTGACATTGAGGAGGGGGGACTGAACCTCAGCCTGCCATTTAAACCCATTACTGCTTACATCGATGACAAGAGAGAAATGCTGGAGCAGTGTTTCCGTGTGTTGGGGGAGAAGAAGCTGCGGAAGATGGTGCCTGATGAACTAAAGGTGATTTGTGACCACGAGAATCTTTTTGTTTTGCATTTTTATAAACTAAAACAGGAAAGACTGAGTATACATCATTACTTCGGTGCGGTGGGAAAGTTAAAGCACTGATTTAAAACCTACAAAGTCCATCTGAGCATAAAATCTTTTTCAAATGGTTCATTTGATGAGAATAAAAATATCGGACAAATAGCCTAAATGTCCATGTGGTGATTGTGTTTGCAGAGTTTATGGGTTTCAGAGGTTTGTTTGTTGCATTGGGTCCTAAACTGTGTTGCAGGACATCCGATTGTCTGCTTCACAGGAGTAATAACTGTGTCATTGTTCTTTCTGAACATGCTTACTGTTGTTTTTTCCTTCTTTATGAAGGTAAATAAGGAACAAGCAAAAAGCACAATATGCATTATTTTTCATACTGACTTAAAATTTGCTGTCATTTTAATATATTTATTTAGTTTTCATTGTTAGCTATAAAAAAGCATATAGCTTCAAGGTTTATTTGAAATAATACTAAGGTTAAACGACTCATCAGCAATGAGATCTGAATAAAGGGAAAAAAAAAACTTTATGCAGATTATTTGTTTCAGTGTTTAGTTTAATTCACACAACTATTTAGTTACTACGTTTCACACACACTTATCATCACCGTGCACCTACTCCAGAGGGTGTTCTTTGCAGACTTCTTTTTTATTTCATTTATTTAATATCTTCATTAAAACAAAATGTATACTATACTAACTATATATAAAATCCTGCAGTACCTTTTATGCTGATGTGACCTGCTTATATCTGTTTTGACACTGTGCATTTATTCATTCATCACAACCACATGTACATTACTGGGTTTGACAAACTTGCTGAAATCCACTGAGTTAAACAGCTTAAAGTTATGTTGCATGTAAGAATAATAAAATATCATTTATTAAATGGAATCTAAGAGAAAAACCTGTATTTGTAAAATGAGTCTTAATTAACTTGCAATAACTGGTGATATTTAGTGACTTTCTGAGTCATTAATATGTCTGATAAGAGAATCAAGGTGTTTTATTATGAGTTGCATTAAAAATAGAATATGTGCGCAGAGCTTATAAGAAAAGCAAAAGCTAACATTTGACATTATTAACAAAGCATAACACTGTTGTATAAAAGCAATATTAAAAATACAAAATATAATAAAATTGATCAAATTTAATTTATAAATATATTAAATATAGCTGTGAAATACACTGTGCATTAACATGGACTAGTCCAGCTCTCCTCGCTTCACCATGAGATGCTTTAACCACGTGATCGTTCACAGGACTGCAAGTTAGAGGAAATAAAAGCATTGTGTTGGGAGCAACTGGAACCCATCTGTCAGAAAAACCTCATTCAGATCTTAGCAGGTGAGATTTAAGGCAAGTTGGACAAAATGTGGAAGCGGATTTCTAAAAACGAAACAGCTTAAAGCTTCTGTTTGTGTCAAGGGGAAGAGCTATGCGCTGGAAACCGTAGTGGAAACTTTGAACAGACATCAGAGAGCCAGTGAGTTTTTGTTCCTGTTATTAATATAGAATAAATGAGAATTTGATCTCTTTTTGTGTATTTATTCATTTTCTCTACTTATTCAGGCAAGATAATAACGTCGACTCTACATCTTGCTTAAAGGAAGCAGCTAAAAATGAGGATCCCAAACAAGGTAAGGAAGCATTAAGTGTGCATACCTAGTGGAGAGCATTTCTGTTTGTTTTAAAGGCATCACACTTTATTATTGGAGAAAAACATTAACCCGGTGTGATTTTCTTCACAGAGGGTGGTGGCTCTGGTGAGGAGAGCGATGTCCTGAGCATTAACGCTGACACTTACGACAGTGACATAGAGGGTCCCAAGGAGGAGCCGCCTGTCAAATCTGTAGCTGCAACAGGGAAAGCGGTGGACAGCGGGGGGAAAGGCTGTGATGTGGCCGTAAACCCCGAGCCAAAGAAAGACATGCAAAGTGACATTGACAAAAGCGTCAGTGAGATTTTAGCATTCTCCTCCAGTCTAAGCAAAGATGAAGCCGAAGAAGGGAATACACAGGCGCAGTGTGCAGATGTGGCCCTGCCCGGTCAAGCCGGAGCTCCTTCAAGCGGAAACACCGCCGTTAGTCAGCCGTCGGTTCAGCAGCTGGCCCTTCTGGAGTTGGAAATGAGAGCAAGGGCCATAAAGGCTCTGATGAAAGCTAGCGATGGGAAAAAGCTGAGCGTGACAAAAAACATTTAGTTCATTTAAAATCTTCAACAACTTCAGTTTAACAATAAAGAATGTAAAAAAATCTTATCTTTTTTTTGTTCAAACTGTATTAATTAAAAGGTTATATGTTTTTACTCCATATTGGAATGATTTTACAGACTGTTTATAGTAAAAATAATCAGGAATGTGTGTAATGTATAAATGTATCAACTTTAAATGCATTTTCATTTCTGGTCACTAGATGGCAGCGGTACTCTGCCACAGAACCACAGGGCTGAGGTAACTCCTTGCAGAGAGGATCAGGGTGTATTTATTGCCCCACATCACCAATTCTATCAGACAGTGTGAAAGTCTGGGTTTTCCTATAATGACATTGTGTTGTAATACAGTTTTATTGGAGTTGATCTTGGAGAAGACGATGAGGAAGCAGGTGGTGTCAGAGTAGCACGATGATTCAGATGTGATTAACTTTTCACACACAGAGGAAGCACCATCTCATAAACTGTTTCTGTCATGTTTACATCTAGTAAACCTCTGTTTAGTTTGAGCAAATGACTTAGTTTGGCATGAAATGACACCTAAACCTAAATAAAGAGGATTTTACTTTTACTTCAAAGTAAACACTGCTGCCTTCTGGACTTTTTTAATGGCATCTTTTCATCTGAAATTGTTGAGATCTTCCTGTAATTTCTTTTTAAAGCTGCTTTATTTCAGTACTATTCGTGTGTATGTGTGTGTGAGGGGGGGGGGGTTATGCAGAGCAAAACAGCCCTCACCCCACTAACCCAATGCAGACAATGAAATGTGCGATAAGAAGATGGTTGCCTCCTGGGTATTTGCATCTAAAAGGTTTATTTCATGGTAGAGGTGAGGTGGGAGGGTTAAATATGTCATTCTTCATGCATTTATGTGCAGGTGTCTTCTCACTCTTGGATGATATAAAGAGGGAAAATGTCTGCTTTAGTAAAGATGTTGAAGTGCTTTTGGAATCTCTGGCTGGTGAGTATTTATTGGTGCCAGTCTACTGCTATTAAAATGCCAATTATGACTTTTTCTTAGTGTGAATAATTGACAGTTAAAGTAGACTTTGGATTCAAGGATAGGCTAGGAAATTGATTTATGGCAGTAAGATGGTATTTCTGGATTCAAATTAACTTTGTGAATGATAATATAGAGCTAGGATGCTTTCCTGTATTGTGAATAGGTGATCATGGTTAAAGGAGCAGCAGCCATTGGTTCATATAATAACACTGCCTGTCATTTTATTAGAACTTTGTATGACATGTACATATATATATATATATATATATATATATATATATATAGTAAATGTAATAAAGCAATGTAGGATTATGAAAACCCTACACACAGAAGTACACTATAAGTACTTATAAGATTGTATTTAGTTTTGAGGCAAGTTTGCTGACTATGCTGGAATATAGGTATATACACTATATATAAAGAGAGAGAGAGAAGAGCTATTCTCCTTTATTATTTTAGGCCATTTCTCCAGTTAAATTATTCTTTAACAGTAATGTAGTGTGTTGGTTAGCACTGTAGCCTCAGCGACGAGGTCACTGACCATTGGTCAGGCCTTGGCCTCTCTTTGAAGAGTTTGCATGTTCTTCCTTGTATATTTCTGGGTTTTCAACAACTTCTTCCCACCATCCAAAGACATTCATGTTAGGTTGATTTGTCATTTATTGCTATGTTTCTTCTTTGTGTGTTATTAATCAATTGATTTTATAATGTAAAGCACTTTGAGTTGCCTGTGGCAAGACGGGTTTATAAATGAATAAAGTTTGAACACATTATGAAGTTAAATGTCAACCTTCATGCAGACAATGAAAGGCTGAATGTACACTTCTTTGCTTTAACAACAACTGCAATTGCTTTCTCTGTGTGGTTTCCATGGCTTTCCAAAGCAAATGTATCTTCACTTTGTGTGTTTACAATCCTGAAATAGTGAGAAGTAAAGCTTTTGTGTGTGTGTGCAGTAACCAAAACACACAGTAGGAAAAGTGTAAACATGGGAAGTGCCGTGTTCCAGACTCCAGAACTAACTAGTAAATATAAAACGCACAAGTATTTAGTAAAAACTCGTTTTGCCTCACAGTGCTGCTAAAAGAAAAAGGGGGGCATCTCTCTGCAATAGTATAGGTAATTTAATTCTTTTACTTTACAAACAAGAAAAAACATCTTTACACTCGATTGATGGTGAGAAAGTGAACCACTGAGGAGGAGTTAGATGCTTTACATTAATTAGAAGAAATCAAGTCAATAAAGAAAAATGACAGTTTCTGACGGCGCTGTTTTTGTTGGTGATGATGACAAAATTATTTAGTTGACAACCTTTTTTTCATGACAAGAGAAGATGACAAGTTAAATGTGGGTCTTCAATGAAAAAAGGCATTGGCAATATATGTAAGATTTTCATTTTGTTGAGGAGATCTTAATTGCAGCC
The DNA here is from genome assembly GCA_037177335.1 of Kiunga ballochi. Lineage (NCBI taxonomy): Eukaryota > Metazoa > Chordata > Actinopteri > Atheriniformes > Pseudomugilidae > Kiunga > Kiunga ballochi. Next base: position 7,709,210 of record JBAMIG010000005.1, read on the forward strand.
CATCTTCATCCCTGGACTGTGGGCAGTGTCTTCCAGGAGCACCAGTCTGCCATCCAAGTGTGACTGCTTTCACTCAGCCCTGACCAAAAAGACTCACAGGGCTACAGTGTGTTCGGCCACAGAGCTCAATGTGCTCTCCGTAGTACAGCTTATCAAGCTGAGATGTGCAAACAAGACACTGCACCGTGGGAGGAGATAGATACCGGTCGTCACAGATCTATACCTTGGCCGCTGTGGGGTTCTGGCCAAAGGAAGAGCACTGGGGACCATGGTTTTGCAGGATTGCAAAATGCAGTGGCTAGATTTTGCTAACCTGTAGGACAGAGAAAAGGATGATCTCCTGGACAGGGAAGAGGTGGAGCACCTTTGCTCAGCCTACAAGACGATAATTTCCACAACCTCCTCAAAGAAAGTCCCTGAGATTTTCTATCCAGGGCGTTGGTTGCAAGTCCCAAAGAATCCCTTTAAGTCTGTTTTTGAACTCATTGACATTTGCGTGGCTCACTACAGTGACAATGGTTTCACTGAGTCGGACCCCCTCCATCACATTCTTGTATGTCTAAGTGGAGAGTATTTAAAGAGTAACGTCACAGAAACATCCTCATTGCTCTTCAACACCGAGGGGAGATATTGTCATTTTTTACAGGATTCTTTCGACAAAAAGAAACCCTTCTCCATGGTTAAAGTGTACTTGGCACCTGCCTGTCATATGGGCTTTGAGAAGCTAACAGCAAGACAGCATCTGCTGGTTTGCAGTTCATGAATGGAGCATGCAGACTGCCTCCTGTGTGTAGCCCACTTTAACACTAGAGGGGCTTAAATGGCCACTGGAGGGAGCAAGACAGTGTTGTTACTGGTTGCAGTTTTCCTGGGAAATGTGAGGAGAATGATATTCATGCTCAACCCAGATTTTGTGCCATAAGTGGTTGTTTTATGTTCTATTGAGCTTATTGCATTTGGTGCCTCATCAGGGGAACAGTGGTCACATGTGTTATGTCCAGGCCTTGCAGAGTACACTTATATGTAGAGGACTACATGTAAGTCCCTCAGTAGAAGCGTTGAGATGTTTGTCTCCTGGGCAAATCACCATAGGAATAAACCTACCACAAAGCAGCACCTATCCTACTGGGTGGTGAAGGCAGTTCTGAAGTAATCGTTTGCAGCCTCCTGAGGATTTCCTGTGTCCTAGGTCATCCTCATTAAAGGGTTTTTGAAAAGACCCTTTGTGCTAGAGCAAGTTGGTCCTAGCCTCCACCTCTGTTTCTGTATGTTGGATATCTCTGCTCCATGCATTGGATGTACAGTTTTGCTGTCCTGATTGCAGATATATGCACAGCTTCAGGAGGAAATAAATTGACATTTTCTGCATTCCTAAACACTAAAGTGCACAAAAACTTGGGCCAAAAAAGTGGATTTTCCATGATATGTCCCCAGTAAGTTTATCTGTGGTGTTTAAAAAAAAACAAACACAAAATCTGTTTAATAATAACACTAGATCATTTCTCTGTTTCTGCAGAGATCTAATTTGTGGGAAAAAAAAGGTTTAGAAAAATGTTTCTGTTCCTTTTATAGGAGCACATCCTGTTTGCATAAAGTAATTCTCTTCAAATTTCCTCTGCACCATTTTCCTTCTTCTCTGCAGTAAGAAATTAAATTGAACTAACGGTGCACGCTGGCAGACAATAAATAACTTAGCACCTCTGTATGACTAAATGAAATGATTTCCTCAAGCAATGACTCATCAGACACATTTCATTTTCTTCCAAGTTGCTGATACAACAGTTTTGAAAAATATGGTTTTAAGTTACAAGGATTTTGTTTGACTAAATGTTTAATTCAGTGATGATGATT
>JBAMIG010000005.1:7772985-7785327 GCA_037177335.1 Kiunga ballochi
GCCTGTTTGTGACAAACACCTGTTCCCTCGCAAATAACATAGAAGAATTGAGACTGGGGGTCGCTCTGTAGGTGCATCCATCCATCCATTTTCTACCGCTCATTCCGTGAACGGGGTCGCAATCCCAGCTGACATCAGGCATGAGTTGGGGTACACCCTGAACAGGTCACCAGTCAATCACAGGGCCACTGTATGTACAATAATATTGGTAACTGGACAGACTTGAAGTATGTTACTGTTAACTGCAGGCCCATTCATGTTATCTACACTAAGAATTGAATGTTTTCACAGAAAGAAAAAAGATAGAATCAACAGTATAGTTTTGCTGTTTAATTTCAGTTGTATGAGAGCTGCTGATTGGAAGAGCCTTAACATGACCTGCATACACTGGGGAGCTTAAAGGAGAAGTTATAATATAGATGTATGTATAGAAATGGTACCGAGACATATATTCTATTATGGTTATGATTGTTCAAAAGAATAATGCAAAAATAATTGTGTGTTATTTGTTAGAATATTAATTTCGGCATAAACAATAGCTGCAGCTATCCGTATCAAATGATAGGTTGATACTGGAACATTAGATTTATTATAAAATGTATAAAATGTGGAAATTTGATTTATTGTATTATAAATAAAATGCAACTGATGATGAAGTACGTTTGCCATGAAAAGACTTGCCTTTGGTTAGTAATTATTTTTCTGTCACTACAGGGAGTTAGGCAGATGTGACCAATGTGAACCACAATGCATTGTTCTACAGAGAACACGTCTTGCACATGTCAAACGCATAACTGTGGTCTACTTACACATGTTATTTATATTTTTCATAGTTATTTAAAAATAAATTTAATGTGGTTTTATCTTCAGGTGCTCTATAGTAGGTGGTAGCTTGTGACCTACATAAAAACATTTCTTGTCAGCTAAATGACCTAAAAATTGAATAATTCTGGAAACTATGCAAATATGGTAAGAAAATGACCGTTATGATTATGCATCATTGAAATTCAGATGAAAAAGATTAAGCCCCTATTTTGTAACATCCATCAATATGGTAATTTTAACATTTACTCCCCCTGTCCTCCAGTTCCTGGTTCTGTACGTTGTTCTCTCTGAGGCTTGAACGTCTCGCAGGTGGTCTCATTACATACAAGCACACTATGTGGCACAAATATCTTTTTCCTGTTTTTTTTTTCAGAAAGTTTACTTTTTTCATCCTTTCCACTTTGTTCCGATATTACTAACACTATATTTAATCAATTAGACTGTTTTTTTCATTTAATTTTACATGCCCAAGGCAAAAATTACAAACAGAGGAGGAGGTGTTGGGATAATTGACAGATGTTATTAGAACAAAATACTGTATACCTTAATCTGTCAGTGTAGCATTTTTTAACCATATCGCCATTAAAAGAAAACTGAGCTGCCTTGAGAGTAAAAGTAAAAATATGTTTTTACAATTCTTCAGAGGAATTTACTTATTCTTTAACTACATTTGTATCGGTTTGAAGAACATGGCTTCTGCAGCTTGAGGAAAGAGCCACACATCAGGTTATCTGAATGTATTTAACTCAGATACATGGATTCATTTATTTGTAAGGATTAACATGTGCAGTAAGGCACTTCATCCACGATGTAGACAACAAGAGACATTGTCTGACCATGTCTTGAAACAACCTAAAAGTTGAACACAAAGCAAATCATTGCTGCTAACCTGACATTAGTTTTACATGTGTATGGACTGACAGAGTAATGCTGAGTTATTTTCAGTCGTACGACTGAACCGCGTGCTCCAAAGAATAGAATCAGTACTTTCTCACTGCTCATCTAAATAAAAGCTATGATAAGGCAGAGTCCTGCTGGGAAAATTGTTGCAGTGCTCTCTGTGTCAACAACACGTGGTCAGGTTTGTCCTCTTCAGCTTGACTAAAAATAAAGCTGAATTGCAGCCAGGGAAGGTCAGTATGGATTATAGAGCGATACGCTCCCAGTGGGAAAGAGTTGTTTGTTGTCCGTCCCAATGTCAGATCGAGATTCAGGAGGGAAAGTGCTCCTCTCAGCAGGTCTAGACTTCCTGTCGATGATAATCCGATGGAATGCCTGATCTGGGCTGGATGGAGCGAAGCCAGAAGGAAGGAAACGAGCTGGAGAGTTTGTTGGTTCCATAGATTGTATGTTGGATATGGCCAATGGTAAAGCATTTTAATCAAGCAGTGGAGCTGCCAATAGGCAAAGTGTTTTGCTGCGGTTTAATTAGGCTATAAATCTTTAGTCTCTTTTTTCTTATTCTGCTTAGAAGAGCAAAGTATTTTGTGCCTTTTAAGTCAGCTTAGGTAAGTAAAATTCATTCCCCGTGACACCGGAGGACATCACAACTCAGTGGGGCTTGATGTTAAAATCATTTCTGTTGGTCAATCTGACTTTTAGCTGATTAATCTTAAGAAATGTGTGGAAATAGGAAACTGATTCTCTAACATACATTCACACACATAAAGATAAAATAATAATAATAATGATAATAAAAAAAAAAACTCCAGTAGTGGCTTATCAGTGTTGGAGGTCACACCTGTGTTGCTGACAGGGACGGCGTGTTCCACACTCGGGCCATCACATCCAGATGGTGAGTTCTCACTGAGATGTGAGGTGAGGCACAATTACAGTAACTGTTGAATAATCTTCTTCATCAATATGTTTCAGTGTGCAAGATCTGTGCCTGTTGTGTGAAATGAGCACAAACAACACCTGGCAGCTCTAAGCAGTTTCCTTTCAAGAGGAACCTCATCCTTATAACCGATCTTCCTTGTGCTGCCAAAAAGTACTCAGCCACGGCGCATCCACCTATGTATGAAGACACTCAGCTGTTATCAGGGATGAAGATATGAGTTTCCCCGATTTTAATTTCCAACAAATAATACTGGGGGTCATATATTTAGAATTACTGACTAGTTTACCCTATTTCATGACTAAATAAAAAAAAACAATGGCATACTTTTGGTCTGACTAATGGCCAACAAATCAAATTTGTTTAATTTAAAACAACATATGAAAATTTAGCAGTTTTAAATCTAGTTCATTGGACTTATTGTTTTATATCTAAAGCAATGATTTATGTTATTTTCCCTAAGATAAAGGTTCTATGTGGCAAAGTGACTCTTTCAATAGTTTGTTTCATGCACACTATCTGATCTGAAGTTGAACAGCTTTGAAGTAGATCATATTTTTGCATTGCATTGACACTTTTTTCTTGGGTAAAGCTCAGACTATTTAATGTTTACAAGGCTTAAATGATGAAGTTTAATGGCAAAGCAGCAGATCTAGTGAAAATGCAGAGGTCCATGTAGGTGCTGCAGCTGTTATGGAGAGAGCTTTTGGCTTGTAATGGGGTAAATTGTATGCTCAGTACCCGTTCTTTATGAAACGAGGTTTCTATTCCCAGACTTTTACAGAATGAGGCATAGAAAATTCCCCTGTGTTGATGCAGAGGCTCATATAATTGTGCCGAATCTGAGGAGTACAAGTGAGTCATTGAATAAATTACATGCTGAACCCATCGCTCAACCACATAAATACACCTCTTAAACTCACCTCATTTTCCAGATCCCTGCTCATCCTCATCTTTATCACTTATGTTGAATTATCTGACTTCTCAGCATGACAGAGCATTAATGTCTAAAGTTACCAAACCAAAGGTGGTGGTGCTCATTTGTGTTCACCTTTGTGTGATTTGGTTACTTATGCAGCAGGCTGTTTCCTGAGGAAGGGAGTGGGTGTGATCATGTCCTTGGCTAATGCTAATGCATGCTTGAGTGATTAAGCAGAAATCAATAGGAGAGCTTTTTCAAATGAAACACAATGATGCACCATGTTTTTTGTTTGTTTGTTTTTACTTTATAACTATTACAGACCTATGTTGCCTATGTTGTTGTGAGGAAAATGTACATATGCAGCAGAACAAAACAGCAAAAAAATCTCTGGTGTTTTATGTCCAGTTTTAAATTTCTTTCCTATATATGTGATTCATCTTTTCCACACTGCAATAACAGCATCAACAATGGATTCATGCCCATGTATTAGTGTGCTTCATCATGTCGGATGACACATGATCTGCGTTTGTATTTATTTGTTCTCTCGGCTCCTTCTATAATAGTGCTTACTAAATTCTATTTTCTAAATTGATTTACCATTATAAGTCTTGTGTGCGTTCTTCAATTTAATTTATTGCTTTCTTTCATTGCATCTTATATTTTGGTGGGAATATTGAGTTAATTATTTTCTGTTTCTCATTACTATAAAAAAAATATATCATAACATTAAACTAATTCATTTGAGGTAACAGTTGCACACTAAGAGCTATCCACCTCATTGCTTTATATGATTAGCTTGTAATATCAAGTTTCAAATAGCATTATTCAAAATTTTAATACAGACACATTCATCACAATAAATCAATTTAAACTTTGAATCTACACTTTAGAGTTTTTATCAAGTACAATAGTGGTGTACCGCTGTAAGATGCAGTTGTCATTTAATATCTGGGGCTAACCAATACCTTTACAATAAATCCCTAAATGTCATCATTTGGTATCAAAACTTTCTTTCCCACCAAAATTATCTTAAAGTGCACAACTAAACAAGTATTTATAATGACTAAAACTAATTACACAGATTTTTATACCTACAGAACACAACAAAGTAGGCAACTATAATAGCTTAAGCTAACCATGTATTTTTAATGCTTAAAGCTAGAAAGTGGTTTTAATGCCTAAAGCTAACATTTATCTTTGTAGCTAAATCTAACTCTGTACTTTTAATAGCTAAGTTAGAAAGAAAAAACTGTTTAAATTACACAAATGTTATTATGTATGTGAAAACAGCTGTGCTATTTTCATTAGAAACCTTTGCTGCTTGACTAATACAGGTTGGCAAACATTTCAGAATGACTGCTGGAGCGTTTGCTGTCAGATTTCAATATTTAGCATTGGTGTAGTAGCTATCAATGCTAATGTTGTGCCTTTTTATGTGGGTCAGGTGTCCACGCAGAGTAAAACTGTTCTGTTAATGTCATGACAAAGCGGTTCAGTGTTTTGACAGTCAGACTAACTGTCCAAGACAGCTTTTGCTATAATACCTCTCACCTGTGATGACTTTGGAAATTACACTGACCAATGAACAATTGTTTATGTCTGTTGTAATTGTGCGTTCAGATTTTCTAGGTGGCAGTTTTAATTACAGACCAAGAAAAAACCTGTGAGGGGACAAAAGTTGAATCATTTCTCAAAAGCAAGGTTTTAATTATGATGTGCTATAATTGTGGATCACCGGGGCCAGACAATTGTAAAACGGAAGTGAAAGCTGGCAGCTATACGGTCCCCAGTGTTTTGAAAATAACGGACAATATTAAGTGCTGGGCTGTGACTGCTGACAGTTCAACTCATATTTGTTTTATCACTGTGGGTCCAGTTTAAACTAAACACATAGTAGGTCTTATTTTATGATACTGTTATAATTCAAAGTTTGTTTGTTTTTTTTACTTGAGAAAATTATTCTAAAATGGTTTAATAGTAACTTTTGCAATGATGAACAAAGATGCTTGAAACAAGGTCACAGCTTTTCTTTATGTAAGACATGCAATCGAATAAATTTGTTTGAAAGATATTATGTAATTAATTTCCAAGTTAAACCGCGAAGGTAAAACTCTGTTAGATATACTTTTCTAGAATTTAAAAGTTACAGTAAACTGTCTTAAAAATATTTGTGGAAACATTTTTAGAAAATTGTTAATTGGTTTTTATTCTATTATTATTTAATTTGAGCCTATTTTATGCTCATTTACATGCTGTAAACTTAGTTTAAGAGTTTTACTCTATTCACTTTGCATTTCTATCACAATCATTTGTATTTCTAACTTGCTTTCAAAAGCTCCTTGTTTAAATCAAGATCCCTACTGCTCCTTAAGTCCCACAGCACCTCTGCAAATTGTTTTTTTTTTCTTTTTGTATGTGTTATTACTGTTTCTGTGAAGTCTAGCATTATGTGTATTTGTATTTTTAAACTTGCACACATTTTAATAATTTATTCTTTTGTGTTCACATTATGTATAAGCTTTTTCATTTGGGACCATTTGCCATTGCTTTTGCATTTCATACTTGTCAGCATAAACTTGAGGATGGTGGACATAACTGCAGGTAGCCTATATATAAAGTACTCAGGAAGAGTAGACATGACATAGTATAATTTTATCAACATTTCTCTATCAACCTGCTTTAGAGTTTAGGGGTTTAGAGTGTTTTTGAGTCGATCATTGGAGAATAGGAATATTTCTTACTTATTTAATATCTTGACAATTATTTCAATAACTAATAAATACTGATATTTCCTGATGAGATCCAGTTATGTGAAATATAAATATATATTATGTCAGAAATATGGCAATAATACAAATCCTCTCTATTTGATGGTTATTGAAATACCGTAATCCTTTTATTTCACAGATAAAATTATTTAATTGTTCTGGAGAAGCAGATGGATGTGCCACGCTGCTTTCACTGTCAATAAATAAGAGCATGTTTTATGTTCACTATGTACTCCGTTCATTATTTTTCTTGCTATTCTTACTTTAATTTGATTTTCTTTTAAAAAACAAGTAAGGCTTCACCTCTCCTAACCAAGAGACCTTGGTATTTCTCAGACTTTATTTCATATCCTTTAGACTCACACCATTTTCTTCTCTGCTCTTGATCCTCTTCCCAATTTCTATTCCTTGGCGCATCACTGCCATTTTTATTAGTGATTCATAAGTGATACCATTCCCAAAAGGAACTGACTTGCAGTCTTGCTCACACCATCCATAATAGTAATCAATTGTCTTATGTCACATAACAATTACTATCACTCGTTCAAAACGAATCCTTTTGGAAATGGGTTTGCTTTAGTCAGCTGAATAATTTGCTATTTGCCATGGATTTCCCATTTAATCCATAGGAGTAGTATAATCAAAAACTATCACTGTTCCATTTGTCCTTTACTGTGTCGTGTGAACACACATCTGTAAAAGAGTGATGCTAGGGAGTAATAAATACCCTTTCCTCTAGATCTTTGTGACCTTTTGAAGATTCAGAAATAGTACTCTGGGCTCTTAGTTGCTGAAGATGGGGCGTGGTGGTGAAAAATGAACTGGCCTCAAAGAAAATTGTATAGCTTTTTTGAAAGTAGTCTTTGTAGTATTGCAGCTGTGGAGTGACTGATGTGATGATGATAAGAGATGCAGGCTCACCTTTCACTGTCCTTCTGAATCCCAGGTCTCAGGAAATGTGCTTGCAGCCCATGTACAGTGGTTTTTATAAACCAGCTTGCAGTGTTAGCTCCGCACACAACATATGTATTACACAGCGATGGCAATTCCCAAACAAGTTTAGTTACTTTCATTTGAGAATTAGATTTTATGTCTTCGTTTGAATGAACGCTAATCTTGACGGATATGTTTTTGCTTTTTCACAAAATCTATTTCCTAATAAGATGAAAACAACATGAGCGCTGACTGACTTTGAAAACACAAACAACTTGTGTTTTCAGCATAATGTCCAGTATTTGATTTAACCCTGTCCTCTGAGGCTGTAAACACACCATCACTGGCTAATGTCAATGCTGATGTTCCATTATAGCAATGGAAATCATGGCTTCCCTGGCGGCTCACTTAAGCACACTTGCCCTTTCAGCCCCACTTACCTAATAGCTGTCGGCACATTGATCAACCCCCATGCTGTCTGTCACCTCCTGCGCGCTAACCATAAGCACTGATGAGCTCGGACAGTCAGCGTCTCATGCGAGCCATTCCTTGTAAGGTGCCGTGATCCATGACCTTTACAAGATAGGACCACAATTTACTGAAGATTAGCTGAGTCCAACATGTAAATTAATTCCACTGAAGGACAGGAAGATCAGTTTGCCTTTACTTATATTACTGTATTTTCTGAAAGAAGACGCTTTGGACCAAATGATTCAAGACTTTCTAGCATTTTCAACACAAAAGCAATGCAAACAACTTTCATTAATGCAGTCAAACAGGTAGTAAAAAGAGAAAAGCACAATTAGTCTTATTATAAAAAGATGGTTAAGGACACAATCAGAAAAATAGAATGAAGATAACATGCCGAATTTGACTAAATAGTGAATTTATTAACTTGTACTTGTATTAATCACCATAAAGCCAAACTTCAGTAAAAGTAATTAGCTAACTCCTAAATTTTTATTATTTTATTAAAACATTTTTATTTTCAGTTGCCATTGCAATGCATTATCTTCTACCTAGCTTAGTTTGATATACAGTATAAGTAAGTTGTTGCTCATCCCCTCTACATGATTACACACATCGTTCTAAAGATGTTGACCTAAACCATAAAATGTCCTTACAAAAGACACATTGCCTTCCTCTCATGGGAGTTTGCTCTTCAAATTAGCTGATTTTCCTGAATACCAAGCATTAGTATGCCTACCACTAGCACCAGTGCAAGGCAATGCTTTTACACCAATTAGATGACCCTGCTTCCTAAGACATCACCATTGACAAGCAGCCGATGCAATTTCCATAACAGAATGATTGGCATCCTCAGGGCCAGTCCCACTGCGTTGAGGAAGATCCTGCTTATACATCTTAGTGTTGTTCTCCTTCAGAAAGTCACAACACTAAACTTTGTCAAATGCTGAAGAGTCAGCAATGTTTTGAGCTTTAATTACCAGTCAGTAATAATGTCCCCAGTAAAACACATGATTGGTTTGGTGCACATTACTCCACAACTGGCGTTTCTCAAGGGCAGCTCCAGTTTACCTTCATCTCCCAGTGTCTGAGAACATCCTCAATACAAAAACGCAGTATATCAGCTTTATTGGCTGTACAGACCTTGACCTCGCCTCTGAGGAAGAAAAGACCATCTCAGGGAGGGAAGTCATCTCCCACTAAACTGTCTCAACCTAAGTTCCCATAATGTATGAGATGCTCTGGACGCTCCAGGGGTTCTCTATTTTGACCTCTGATTAAGCCAAGAAGAAATGTCAAAGTATCAAAATAAAAATAAAAAATTTAGATAAGCAGCACATGTTTATTCATGAATATATTCTTATTATTAGTATTGTTATCATTTTGTTAATGTTATTATTATTATTAATATTATTAATTATTATTAATAATATAAAAGCCTGTAGAATATTAGTAGTAGTAGTAGAATTAATATTATTGCTATTACTGCCATTTTATTATTGTTGTTATTATTATTAGTAGTAGTAGTAGTAGTAGCATTACTTCCTGGGTGCTATGTTTGCTAATGCCTTAAACTTATGATTACAGAATAAATTGCTGTTAGGAGAAACCGTACCTAAAAAAAAATTTAAAAAAAACATTTATTTCTCAAGAAGCATATTTTATAGAATTTTTCTCAACAGGAACTTTTTAATGTAGCAAAAATTTCCTAAAGGCTGCTGTATCTGTTCCCCTTTTCAGGCCTCACACACAGCATACTGTTTTGGGCTAGTGTTGACACACCTTCTGCTAAAAGGAAACAGACAAAAAACATATTGAACACAGCAAAATGAGAATCGGGTAAAAAATTATTTACTGAGAAATGCAATTAATTATCAATAAATGTCTCCTTCTTCACCAACGAGGTCTGGGAGCATAAAATAATGGCATGGTGCCTAATTATTCTAAATAACATGCCAGAATCCAGCACCAGAAGTGTTCTGCCATACTTCTCATTATACTGTAGCAACAATTGGCTCTGAGTTCATTATGGCAGAATAAAAATATTGCTCTAATCACATAAATAAAATAATCCAGGAGACGGTGGTCATGTTTCATTCAAAAGAATCTTATAAGGTTAACTAACCAGGAACATTCAGTGAGTTCATGTTGAGCTCTAAGTTTTCAAGGGAAACTGTGAGAAAGGCAATTAAAGGTTAATGGTCTTGTATTTGTATAGCGCTTTTCTACTCTTCAGTGTACTCAAAACGCTTCGACACTATCCGACACATTCACCCATTCACTAACACAAACACGCAGCACCGGAATCAACTGCGGGTTTAGTGTCTTGCTCAAGGACACTTTGACGTGTGGACGCCAGAGTTAGGACTTGAACCACTAACTTGCTGGTTAGGAAATTAGCTGCTCTACTACGTGCGCCACAGCCGTAATAAGATCACTTATCCCGTTTAATGCTGTGACATCACAAGTTGGCATTTCCATTGCAGTCCAAAGTTTGTACTATATGTGAATTGCAAAATATGATCAATATATTATGAACATTTATGTATCTGTCATCTATCATTGGAATATTATAAGATAGCTTTAAGCTCTGTTTCTTGGGACATGGTCCCAAGACATGGTCAGAGTTTAGAGATCGTAGTCTTAATAATCAAATAGCTTTTGTGTAGATGCTCATTCGTCCTGGTCATTTAATCTTAAGAGCTAAGAAAATCATGTGCCAGAATCTTTAATGGCATTATATTGTTGATGTGGACCAACAAACAATTTTAATGTGACTGCTGCTGGTTTTTCTTTCATTTGGGAAGTGCTGCCTTCTTTCTAATGTTGGGTTTGGCACTCCCTTAAGGATTCACAAGTTGATTCGATAATATTTGCTCTTTAATATTGAGCGAGCTATCCATTTATTGACACTGTATTCTTATAATCCTACAGAAATGCATAAAATAAGCTCAGGTAATTTTGTTTTAAGTTGTTTTTAACCCTGCGATGGACTGGCGTCCCGTCCAGGGTGTACCCCACCTCTCGCCCGTTGACTGCTGGGATAGGCTCCAGCTCCCCCGCGACCCCGATAGGGACAAAGCGGTAGACAATGGATGGATGGATGGATGTTTTTAACCCCATGTGTCACGTGTATTTTGTACGTACAGTCTATATTAATTACTTCAACCTCCACACAAATAACAAACCAAGCTTCAAACATAAGTGACCACATCAGTTTAAAAACCCACAATTTTAAGTTTGAGTTTCATTATCAAACTAAGCTGATCTAATCATAAATCATACAAATAACTTATACAATACTATAAAGTAATTTAGTTAAAATAATCCAACAAATGGCTAAAAAAGAGACAGGATTTGATTTACAACATTGTTTTTCATTTACTTTAATTTGGATTTTGTAGGGTGCCGAAAACCAGCTTCTTAATTACCAGCAGATCTGACATTCAGGAGTAAGATTCAATTACTCCAGCTAAATTTTGTCCTTTAGCGAGTTTATCCTTTTCTGTGTCTTCCCTTTACCACTGGATTTAACTATTTATAGTCAAAGAAAACAAAAGCAAAAGCAATGGCTGCAAAGAGGAGTAATAGGAGAGCATTCCTCACAAGACGACACTCCGCTCCCAGCATGCAACACAGAGTAATGTATCTTAAGATTCTCTGAGACTGTTTTATACAATGCCAATTCATTAAAGTATTCTAGCAACGGGGATTCACAAAGTGTAGTGATTCTTTAGTTTGTTTTTTTCACGCTCTTATCATGATAATGAACAAGGAAGCAGCCAAAAAAGGGAGAAGAAGCCTCCCCTTTAACAAGAAGACACTTCCAGCAGAGCCACATTTAGAAAGATAAATCTGAAGCCAGAACAGAGATGGCTACAAGAACCATAGCACACGGCCAAATGTGCTTGCTCTAGGAAAGAAAACTGCTGCTTTAGTAAGTGGGGCGAATAAAAAAAGAACATGCTGGTTCTGCAGGTAGTTAAAAGTTCACAGACTCCAGCAGAAGTGATAACCTCATCGCCTCTGGGACATATTATTTCACTCTGAGTACAGAATTTGTATATTGGAATGTCTTGGTCATGTTTATTCTTCTCGCTGTAACCAACACATTTTGGTGCCTAAACCACACCATATGGTATAACCCTAAACAATCAGAAACCCCAGCATGGTCAGGCCGGACCAAACGGCAAAGAGAAAACAAAGGTAACAGCAGTGCAAGTGATGGAAAATAGATCATTTCCACTCAGGAACCAAACCAATATTTCAAGTCTTTTATGGAACCTTCCAGTGAAATCCTTGTCAATGCAATTTTTTAGACAAATAGCATACTCAAGACTGTTTTTAAGATATTGGAATATAGTACTTTCATTTTTCCCCTGAATACTGATTTCAATAAAGTGTCCAGGATGTATCCTGATGATTGGTGTGTGTTATGGCCCCAGCCTTCAGCCATTATTGAGCCTCTTGATCCAGACCTTTCAGCGATTGGATGATCTTCTCAACCTCCGCCTTCATCCACACGACCAACAGGATTGGATGATCCCTTCAACCTCCGCCTTCATCCATCTGCTTCCTGATTGGCTCAC
>JBAMIG010000005.1:7788750-7812366 GCA_037177335.1 Kiunga ballochi
AAAATCTCTGAACAGGTGAGCAGGACCACAGTGCATGATAGTAGCTGTCTATCGTGTTCTCAGTGCAATGTGTACAGCATCCATTCCATTTACAAACACAACAACAAACAGTTGTAAAGCAGTTTACAGATCAGTCCACAGGCTATTTTTCCCTACTTTCACCATTACTGTGACTGTTTCCTGTCTGTGCCATTAAAGTGGATAGTTGGATAGCTTTCCCAAAAGAAAAGCTTTGACTCCTTGTGCTGTGGTTGAACAATTTAGCATCAATAAAATGACTTCTTTACTACCGAACCTACTTTATTATTATATTGATCATATTAATAAAGCAGAAAAAGTATCTACAATGTCAATATGCTTCCTTTCATTTAGGAGACTAACATACTACTGTCCTTAACCTGACAATAATTCCCATAACTCTCAGTAAATGATTGTACTTTTTTTCACAGATGTTTTATTGGACCTGCACCCAAACAAAAGAACCTCCACCTTTGTTTAGGTGTTCAGAGCAGATTTTGCAGCTTTGTTCCTGGATCATCAACAAGAGTGATCCCAGTTTTACCAGAAATGTATCTGTTATAGATTTTCAAATTCTCTCTCTAGTTCTTTCTTTCAGTTTGCTAAATAACAGAGGAAGCATGGAGAAGACTTCTATATTGCCTCCATTCACCACTTTCTTCTTTTTGTTTTAACTGTAAAAACTAATTTGTAATGACAAAAAAAACAAAACAAAATAAATGCTAACCTGACAGTTTTGAGCTTATTGCTAATACACTTGTACATTAACCCTTACAGCGGCCAGATTGCCGTCGTCCCTCAGTCCCGTTGCTCATATTTTTTCAGGAACAGTAGCATGTAATTCTATGCAGTAATTCAAAAAGACATAAAGGTTCCCTTTTAGTTCATTTACTAAATGAAAAATTACCTGTTTGCAAACACATGATTATGAAAGCCTTTAACTACTTTTTCTATTCTTTTTATTCTTTGGTTGTCATTAGTTTCTGCTTAATGTCAACTTAGGTTGTATGCTACAGTTCCGGCACTACGGTGTCCTCTTATGATTTCCAAACATCTAATGCAGGGTTGTGCAACGCCTATATCTAAGGTACACCGTCCTACAGTTTTTAGATGCTACCCTGCCCCGTTACACCTGGTTGTCATAAAAAATAAAGATGTCTGAATCAGGCAAAGATCTACAACCACCAGAGCAGGACTTTCCCAACCTGATCTAGTAAAATATGAAAGGGTTAAAAATGTTTAAATACATGTGTGGATATCCATAACCTAGTGTATCTTTAGTTTTACTCCAGATGGAACTATGGTTTAATAGTTAACAAGTATATGTTTAAGAAAGGACCCAGGGACGAGTACAGTGTTCTTAATATAACAATTCTCTCGCTAGATAACTTTATGTTGGCTTCTTTTTTTTGTGTGTGTTTTGTGTCAGCTAGTTCTAGGAATAACACTGTACGGCTGTTAACCCCTGCGGGAAATTTTGTCCTGTGCATGTGACCCTTTGTGAGAATCGTAAGCAGAAATGTCACAGGGCATCTACATGGAAGTAGTCAAAGCCCAAAACCTAATATGTATATCCTCAGGGTGACAAAAAAAGCTATGCAGACATGTAAAGCGCTTGCAGTTCTCATGTAGCAGTACGCTCACGTGGACGTTTGAAAGCCAGAACCTGTTTACTGGAACGTAGCGTATAATGACAGCCATCATGCTTTCTTCCATAAATGCATACAAATGAGGAAGAGAGCACTTTGCAAGAGAAGTTTTCTGTGGGTGGTTATGGTGTCATCGCAGTTGACAATCAACATTTTTATCTATAATTTATGTTTATGTGTGGGTGTGAAGGACAGATATTAAGTTAGAGAAATAAAATATATATATTTTTTTTTCTTTTTTTACAGATTCGACTTTTTTTAATGGATAGATTTATTGTGTAGTATATGAAGTAGAGAAGATCGTTAAAAAAATGTCCCTACTTAACACTGTCAGTCATGATATAAAGAAAAATACACAATGAAATACAGATTTGAACCTGAATCCCACATTTGTGGACAGTGAACCTTTAAAGGGATTGTCAAGAGAAGGCCTGCTAACTCAGACTTGGACAAAGACATCCATTTATATCAGGATAATTTGCTAATAATGCTAATAAGCAGTTATTTATCCATCTTCTACAGGTAACAAAGAAAAATCACACTGATCAAGCCACAACATCTCAGTACAGCTCGGTTTAAAACGACACAAAGTGACTTCTAATAGCCTCATTCAGCCTTTGCTTTTATTTGCTTCTTTCTTGTTCTACTACATTATACTAATACTGTGATACACGCTGAGATATTATGCTTTCCATCTTAACAGTACAATTCATGTTATTTTGATTCAGGCATTGCTCTTAGGAACTAATTTGCATCCACTTACCAAACCAACCGCCCCCAACTTTGTTCGTGTTGAGTGTCAGATTTCTCTGCTCCTTGCAAGCCACATAAAAACTGCTTGTAAATAGATTCCTCTGGCAAATCCATACAAATCAAACATGGCTGCTGTTGTTTGTCAGCATGCAGACATTGGAGTGCTCTTATTAATCTCTGTAATTTCAACAGACATAAGTGGGAGTGCTATCGTTTTTATGTCACACGCTGAGTGCTGGAACATTGGCTTATCGGTTATGGTTGAATTATTCATTTCAAGCACAGGATTGCTGTTTGGCTACGTGGTCCATGTCAATGTTTGTCTGCGGGCTGATGGGCCGAGTACTGGAAGCACCTCAGTGTTGCAGCATAAAAATGATCCATGATCTATATGATAACTTCTCTTCATCAGCAAAAACGCTACTTTCCTCCCCCCTTTTTCTTACAGGTCCAGTGAAACTTGGCCTGCACCCAGCGCTACCAACCCCACTGCACAATAAATGCTTAGATATGTGCTGATGAATTGATCTCTGCTGCTGCACCAACGAAAGCTGTAAGTCATGCTGATACATGTTGTTAAGCTGATCGTCTCAAACTGTTCAAGCTGAGGCAGTTTACGCCAGCTGTTTGACAGTCGCATATATCTGAAGGTCTTTCTTTGCACAAAGTTTCAGACCAGGTGAATCCATCATTATCTTTGAAATTAAACTCTTATTTCCATGGCACACATTCTTTTTTGTTTCAGTTTCAGTTTGTAATTGTTTTTTGGCTAGTGTTATGCAAATGCTAATACGGTTCGTTCCAGAACAATAGTGTTTAATAGTCTCAACAGAGCACATTGCAATTTACCACTTTACACAGGACTTGTTAGGCTGTAAATGCTCGCACTGAGTTAGTCATTAACAGTGAGTGGTAAATAAAAAATCTTATGTTAATCAAACAAATATGATCAATAACTGAGTCTATAATAAGCTTAATGTTTCGATAATATGGGAGAGTTTGATGTTAAGTAATTAGATTGTCTCATTGAAAGAACAATCTCATGAGTCTTTTCTTCTGTTTTTGGTGAGGTCAGGTTTTGTTGTCTCTGTTCTACGCAGATCAATAGAAGCAGAACAGTTTCACTTTCTTGTACATACCAGCTAAATATGGAAAATGTAAGGGGGGTTTGGGATCTTATTTCCCTGAAAATGTTTCTCAAATTCTTCCATGTCTGACCAGAAGCCATTACAGGATCGCCACCCATACCCACCTATTGTCCCACAGGCATTGGCTGGTGCCAAGGCTGGGTTTTGCATCCACAATACATTTTGTTTTTCTAGTCCATTCCTGGGTCCCAAAATTTCATAACTCTCATAAAATGATTGATTATATTTTTTCACCTTTTTACAAAGAAAGAAAAGTAGTAATAAAGTAATACATCTGGAGTCTGTCATGATAACCCTAACCAGGTAGTTTTGTATTAGCCAAAAAAGGGAAATTTGTACATTTGTGAATGGCAAGTAAACCTGAAAGATAAGATCTAATAAAGCAATGAAATAAATGTACATTATGGTAAAGGGGTAGTACTAAAACACTGGTACTATTCACCTGTTTTCAGGATATTGTGGTATTTTATAGTCTATTTTGGGACATTATATAAAAATGAATAATATGCATCAAATATGTATATGTGTAAATATGTATAAAAATGAACACATCAGGCATATTTCCCAGTTTGTACAAATGTCCTTCATTGAAAAACCTTCAACTCTAAAGGCGACTCAATTGCCAACCATTTCTACATTTATTCGGTGGAATTTTTAACTCCATTTAATTTAGATTCTTTCAAATAAAACCCGCTAATCCCTCCGTCTCCACTCCATGCAAGAAAAGCAAGTTACTTTATAATCACATCAATGCACTATTGTGCATCAATGCAATGTTTTTGATCTGCATACTCTAGTTTGTCATTTAATTTATCACAGTAGGAGTGTTACAACCCCTTTTCAGGCTAGAGATTTTATGGTCATAAATAAACAAGACCAGTACTAAAATCAAAGATATAATATCTTTTATATAACTAAATATGCCAAAATAATAAATGGTGTCCACACTCAGATTATATCTAACCGGTAAACCACAAAGAAAAAAAAATACTATAATAACAAGATTTCCTCCCAATGAGGTTATATTTAACTGTTACAACAATTAGCTAAAATAATTATGTACAAAACAACCAACAAAAAGTCTCTTAAAGAGATATACTAAAGTCAATAAACAAAAATGGCTACACACAAAAATGTGGGAGCCTCTTTTCTTCATTTAACTCAAAAACACACAACTGTGCATAAAGTAAACAAAGGCAAATCTAAATTACAAACCAAACCACAAGGGTATTCTAGGTGTGAAAAATACAAATACACATTTAAAGTATGTTTTAAACGACCCCACTGATATGAATGATGAAATGTGGATACACGATGTGTTTTCAGGTATCAGCTCTGGCTTTTGGAAATTGCGGCCGACATTTTTCACCACTTTCTGACATTTTCTGCCCAGGCAAATTATTGATTCTTTCCAAAAAAAAAAAAAATTAGTATGCTTGGAAATAGTGTAAACCTACAAAAGTGGTCATAAATCCTTGATAAGTGATCAATAAAGAATTAGTGAAAAACATCATATGATCAATAAAGAAACAAACTTCCCCTCAAACCTGTGCCAGCTTTTTTCCAGCTGTTCTTTTTCATCTGAGTAATGCAGAGCAACACCAGCCCTGTAACAAAAATACCTTGCTAGTTCCAAACATACAGCTTTGTTATTCCAGTTGACATGAAAGTTTAATTCCAAATGTTGACTTAACTGAGGGACAGCTGGTCCCCTAAGCCCGCCAATGATAAAGCCAAATAAAAGGTAATAGCTGTGAGCCTTATGATTCATGTCTTGAGCTCAGCAGCTACATTAAACAAGAATTGATCGTCCCCAACGCCCACCCTAATCCTAATGCAAAAAATAAATACCGTGTAAATTCCCTTTGCTGATATTCCTCGGCTCTCTTGGAGCCCGTGCCGAGTGCGTGCAATCGATACAAGCTTTTTGGGTGTAAAATAACCTTTTGATGACCGGTGAGGAAATGCAAGCCATTCAGACCATTTCTCACATAGCCTTATCGATTTCCCCATCTGTGTGTGTGATTTTTTTTTCCTCCTTTCCTCCCCCTTTTCTCCCCCTTCCTCAGCATACCACTGTGGCTTCTTTATTCTGTCTATCAGTGGAAATCCTCTTTCTTTTCGGCACATGTTGAGCTGCGAGTTTAGCCACAATGCAGCTGTGAGTGCAAGGCGGCGGTGAGTCCTTCCCCGCCCATTCTCATTGCCCCAGTGGTTTTAACGGTTTCTTTGGCTGCCTTACTTAAAAATGCAGTCTTGCTGCGCTCACTCAGCTGAGCAACGATCACTACAGTCCACTTAGTCATTTCCTGTCCCGTTCACTGCAATCCGAGGGGCTACTTTGTTCAAGTAATTAGGGAAGATGAAGAAAACGAACATTGGTCACTTATGCTTTCACCTCTCTTACGTTTAAAGTAATTGAAAAATGACCTCAAACATGTTTCTAAATCACAAACACATCCCTACACACATTCCTCTTTCTTTTAAACCTACAATTTTCTGGGATTTTTTGCTTCAGATTTTCTATTTTTGCAAAGAATCCTAGCTCTAAAAAGAAAACTGCACTCATTTCCTGCCTTTTTTGATCAGGTGTCTTCCCCTGAAGGACATGTGCTGCTTCCAAATATTTGAACCCGTGGTCCCTGGTTGTTCAATAGATATTTAATGAAGTATGAAAATAAATCTCTCTTTGCACCAGGATAAGCAGTCTGCTGCAGACTCAGCTTTCTTTGTGGACTTTGGCGCCGGCCAAATAAGATTTGTGCCCTACATCATGGGCATTTACTTTGTCTGACGGCTTATTACTGTGCCCACGTTGCAGTATAATCTACCGTGGGACAGAGGGCCAAGACTAATTTGCTAGGTCGTTAGGTTAAGGGTAAAGTTACCACAAGGGAGGAGAGTCTATTCCAGATAAGCCAGTAAAAAATATTGATGATATCGAGTGAGTGAGGTGAAACAAAGTATTAGATGGAGGAAAGTGGGAGCTTCTGTTTTGCTGTTAGAAATATCTATGTTCTCAACATGAAGCCAAAGCATCATCTCCTTTTGGAATGACTACAGAGTTTTAAGTATGGCAGAGACTTACGTCTTCTGGAGGGACTAAAGTAGAACAAGTGAAGCTAGTAATCCGTAGACAGGTGCTGAATATATCTGCAGGTAAACTAATCAATTCACTTATCACTTGGATGTTCTGGTAAACACGTGCCTGGGCCCTGCTGTCCATGTTGGAGTCAATATCAGCCATTGATTGTACATGTGCAGAGTGCATGAACCTTTGTTTGAGAGAGGCAATAAAACTTTTAAGTGGTTTGTTTTAAGTGGTTGAGTTTCAGCACATGTCATAGCTCCTGCAAGCTTCTGGTTTGTTTATTTGTGGTGTATTTGAGAAGGGTTCTTAAAATCAACATAGACTTGAGGGGCTCGTGCATACCTGGGGAGACTGCTCTTGCATTGAAGACTCTTTTAGCATGTCCACGAGGGAAGGAATTTGGCTCTCGTCTCTTGGCGAAGCCGATCCTGCAGCAGCTGCTCCGAGACACCGTCATCACTCTCCCTGTAACGATCCCGGGGTGAGATGGGAAAGCTGGGCAGCAGGGGTGGAGAGTGCCACTCGATGTTTGGAGAAAAACCCTGCAGAGACACAGGCTGTCAACATGGACACGTGCAGCACCAGACTTCTCAGGTGAACCGTTCAAGTGTCCTCATTAATGGAGTTTCATAAAGTCCCAACTTTGGATGCTTTTGGAAGTCATTTTGTTTCCTATCTGTCTAGTTTTTCTCTTATTGTTATCAAGCTAGCACATGTGCATTTGATAAACCCTTAACAGCATTTGACAGTTTTTCTCCAGCACATCATTATTTTGTGCTCTCTCACCGCACGTCGCCACCTATCAGGGAATGACACCTAATCGGCCTAAATTGTTGTTAATCAGTAAAAAGGTCTAAACCGTTTCTTTAACCTCAACTGCTTGCTTTTTCTTCTCTCATTTCATTTCTCTGGGCTCAAGAACCTGGGCAGAGAAAAAAAGGCAATTAAGCTAATGCAGCATGGGTGTCATAAGGTTGTAGATATTTCAAGAACTAAGCAATTTACCACTTGGAAAAAGAGGAGAAGGCTTGCATAAAACATTCCGCTTTCCCCCAGATTTATTATGCTTTTAGTTGTGTTATATGTGATACAATTAGCTGTAGGTGCCAATAAGGCTCGCAGCTCAAGGACGTGGTCATCGCCTGGCCATCTGTCATTAACTGCAATCTCCTGTTATGCAGCAGGCAGGCAGGCAAGTGGGAAGGCCCAAAGGGGGGAGAGTTGAGTAAAGTGTCACAAGGCGCATTGCACCACAGGTGTGGATTGACCATTTATGTCACTGGGCTTTAGTGGATAAAAAAAAATAGGGCACTGGACATGTCCTAGAAACAGCTTTAAAGTAAAGAACTGAGCTCTGGGTGTTCTTCTAATAGCAGTGTGACAATGTGGGAGGATTCTGGAGGAATTTTAATTGCTGGACTTGAGGTTAAATTAAGATATAAGACAAGAAGAGAATGTTCCGAGTGCCTATCTTATCATTATGAATGTCTGTTTTATATTCATAAGAAAAATGGAATAATACTTTCAACAAAGTGCCCATCACGGGACAACAAAAGCCTGTTTAATTTAGAAGTGCGCCATTGTCATACGGCAGCCCATTACAGCCTTATCATCTCGCATGGCTGTGTCATTTTCATTAAGGAGCCAATGGGTGCAGAACTGCAGAGGGCAGCAATGATATGTACAAGGACAGCCCCTGAGTGCAGTGTTATCTGGAAAAAGGGAAGGGCTTCAGGGACCTGACTGCAAATTGTCCCATAGTGCTAGATGCTCCCACACAGCACCAGCATGGATGACTTCTACCTCAGAAGAAGCCAAATTGGCTCCTAATCTACTGTCTTTTTTTAGATAAAAAATCTGCTTCCAATTTACTTCATGGCATCAGGTTTTTATGTGGTTTGCCTAAGAGTGTAGCTCGATATCTGAGTAAACAGAAAGTAGGAGGCAGCTGGTTTTATATGTCCTGCTGCAGTAATGAAAGTGTTCTTATGCGTGTGCTACTGATATTTGTGTTCCTGGTGCTTTTTAACAGCTTGTTTCCCCAGCGGCATGACAGTGGCACCCTTTATCAGGAGCCGTTACTGTGCGCTGTGAACATTTCAAAGCAGGCGTGAAAAGCTTCCTATAGGTCAGAGAAAACCAGCGTCGGGCGGATGTGGTCTGCTCTGTACAATCTTTTCACTCAGACATGCACCTCCATTATTTCTTTTAGGAAAATGTGCTTTATTTTTTTTACATGTTCTCTCAGGAGCGAAAATCTGTGTGCATGTTAAATTACGGCTGTCTTTTCAGTCATGGAGCCATATATTTGAGTTTAGACGCTCCCAAAATAACTGTAAAAGTTCAAGAAAATGCTGAACACTCCGGTGCATGGCTGATTGTTGCAGTTTCACAACCAGTGAAAGTATGTCACAGATGTTTGCAAGCTTAATGGGATTTGATCTAAATTTAGAGCGATCATGACTCACTTACATTTAAAATGTGGATACCTGTGCAAATTGCTGTGCTGCATTGCATTCTTGCAGTGTGTCAAAAACCAGAAACTGCCAAGAGGGACACGACATGTAGGGTTATTTTGGGGGTAACCATGAGGGGAAGCTTGCTGTGACCCCCATCCCTCCCTTTCCCCCTGCTTCTCATCAATGAGAGCGAGTAAAAAGCATGATAGAACCCCGTTGCGTTGTTGAAGGACAGGTAGTGAGATGAGTTCCTGACACACTCTGGCACATGTGTGTAAAATCCCTCATCGTGTCAGCGGTTGACAGCGTTCATTTTGGAGTGAGGGTTTGACTTGACAGGTTAGCAGAGATGCAAATGATAATTTCCTGCACCTACTTTTTTTATTTTTTATTTTGGTTCTTATTAGAGCCTGGAAGGAAAGAGTTGCTTCAGCTTTGGAGCTGCATGGCTGCATGTCTGGGCCGTGTGTGGGTGGGCCGAAAGACTTGTGATTGATAGACTTTCATGGCAAAATTGGCACATTGAGAACAGCAACCGGATCAAAGTTTGAAAAACGCAAGCCTGCTGGAATCCTACTGTTTTGATTGGCTTTGCATCAGTCAGAAAATCCCATTTGAATGAGCACATATTTACTATTCACTGGTAAACGTCACAGTTCACTCCGACATTGTCATGAATGAATTCAATAAGTGTGCAGGTTTTACACGTTTTTACATTTGAGGGTATTTTTTTTTTTAAAGGAGATGCTGGAGTGATGGTGCAGACAAATAGCTGCAGACTGGACTTGCTGATGGGATAGCGGATGGCAGACTGGGATGGCCCATCTGGTCTGTTTTCCAAAGGCTTTCCATTTGAATTGCAGATATGAGGTAGACAGAAATTTTGGAATATGAGGTGGCAGACTTCACACAGCAGCAAGATTAGCAAAAACAACAAACTGTTTAAAGGCCATTATTTTGGGGGAAAACAACAGCATGCAAGACTAAATTAAGAACAAGTTATTATGCTCCTCAACTACACTTACTCAGCTGTCACCTTTATATTCAAGAATAACACATTTCCAATATAGAGGGGGAGAATTATAACCTTTAGTCCTCAGGGAATTCAATTTAATGCTGAAATTTATGTCTAACTTTAACAAGTACTTAACCCATAAGAGTGTGATATATAACATATATTTACTTTCTCAGACATTTTGCATCATTTATGGTAAAAACTAAAAAAAATCTGATTTTTGTGCCCGTTAATGACTACCAAAATCCAGAAGATTACAATTTAAGAATTTTAAAATATCATGTGATAATAAATCGTAAATATCCCATAAAAATGTTAAAGGGACACATGAAGACTTCTCCTACTTTTTTGTGGATTGGGTCTTTAAGAGTTAAGTGTTTAATGCAAAAAAACAATAACATGTATTTATAGAATTGGATATAAACTCATTTCATGACATCTTTTCATCTAGTTAAAAAAATTACAAAGATGAAACAAAATGTTGTACAGCATAAAATAGACGGGCCAGTCAGTCAGCTGTCAGACCAGTTTTGTCAAGTATTATGCTCAAAGATCTGTTTACACAAGCATTTCAGTCATGTGACTGTTAACATATTTATACTGAGTGCAAACATGTAAAATTGTAAAACCTTTGTCAGTTATATTTTCAGATTTCCTTTAAAGCACTTGACATAACAAACTGTAATGGAGATAAATCCTTCCTTTTAACATTTATTATATATTATTTATACCGCAATGTTTTGGTCTGAATTCCTTCTTTTTCTCTCTCCACACACACCTTATAACCCTGTTCTGAGGTGCGTCTTCAGCGCGACTCGTTTTGGTCTCTTTAAATGTTAATGAGGCCTGTTATGCCCCGCCCCCATCCAGGTTACAGGAAGTTCAACTCTACCTTGCTGCACCATGTTTGTAGCTTGATAGTAGCGATACGCTAATCTCCCAGCAGAGAATCAGAATCAGAATCAGTTTTATTGCCAGGTAATTTTCATTACTAGGAATTTTGCATACCAGAAACATTTAATTGGTCCTTTTACTATAAATGTCAATGTATCAGATTCACAAATTTAATTACCTAGAAGTCAACAACTTTATTTGGCAGACCCACAGCAAATATTGTGATGTAATAGAAAAAAAAATGTTATAGATAAAATTAATCAGACTGAAAAACATGACCACAAAGAATATTAAGATATATGTGCAGCATCAAGAGGGAATAAATTAAATTTTTTTAAATCCTCAACACTTAAAAATGCACAAAAATCATGTATTTAAGGACCTAAAAATGTATTTTGTATGATATGTCCCCTTTAAGACATGCTGAAATATATATTTCAAAAATGTAAATAAATCAGACTTTAATTTGTTTGAAAAATTAGTGTATGGAGAAAAAAAACTTGTTCTGAGATTACAGCAGCTCTTTTTTAACCTATAATCAATTTCTGCTGTTTGCGTGATCACTTGAATAATTTTTTTTATGCATGTAAAAGAGCTCACCAATGTGATTGGCCATTAGACTGCAAGCATCTTATCTAACATGCATACAGCGTTAAGAAATACATTTCATTATAATATATTAATGTTACCCATGCCCATTCTGTTTAATGATCCGCTTTTCCATCTTCCTGCCACAAGGTGTGCTCTGAAATACAGAACAGTCATGGTTAGAAATTCATTCAGAAAAAGAGCTAAATGAAGAGGAAACCCAGCTTTCTACTATGATGTGTACACCTGAGTTTATTTTGTTTACATGTGCACAGCTAAATAAAAATGAAGAGCAAAGTCTATATGAATGGACAATGCAGCCCAGGTTTGATTTCAGCTCTAAATTGCTCTGAATTACAGTTTCAGCTGCCTCAAGTTAGTCTACTTTCTTTAATTACATCCTTTTTTATTATCAGGCATATCAGTATCATTCCTACCTGTACACCCAGGACACCTACATCATGGAAAATGCAATGACTTTGTTTTACGCAACACTTTTAAAATGTCGTCTGTAATGTGCAAGGATGGTCAGTGTTTATGTTCAACCATAAATGCAAACTTAGTGTAGTGTCACAGGCAAGCTATTATGCAATAAAAGTTAATGGCCATGAAGAGAGGAGAAGAGTGTACAATGCAATCATTATAGAGGAAATTACTGCTGTGTCACTCAAATAAATGTGCTGCATAATAACAGCATTGTATTGTTGTAATTGTAACTGCAGCAGAGAAACTTTGAACCAATCTGACAGCGTGTCTGTTTGTATGAGCAGAGGGAGTCAGCACTGGGATTTAGTAGAAAAGACAAACCGATGGTACATATTGTGATTCCTCCAAAAGCATTTAATAACACCTCAAGGCATCGAAGAACAGATCTAGAGATTAGTTTTGAGAGGGAGTCAGAATGTATGAAACTCTCAAAACTTTGCCACTGACTCAGAGCAGACATGAGAAAAATCAATAGAAGCAGATGCCCTATTTTTCTTTCTCTTGAAAACACACACGCACATATATATATATATATATATATATATATATATAATCTCAAAAGTTAATGCTTGTTCTCTCTCTGTCCATGTCGGAGCTCTTGAGCCTGGGGACAGCAGGTCTGATAGAAATGGGAGCTGGAATAGAGTGCACATGGTCAGGAACATCTCTGGCATTTCATCCTCCTGTGGAAGTGATGCAACATTGCCCTGACATTACTCAGCCCTGAGAAGATGAATTGTGCTTTCACAAAGCCTGAGCCATGATGCAGTGTCTGGCTTTTAGGACAGAAAAGGGACACTATTATTAGGACAGAAAGTGGATTTAGATTACATGCATGGGTTTCTGACTGACTGATGGAAACACATTTTTGAATACATTAAACCCAATTTAAATGCTGTAACTAAGATGCCATGTCTGCTTCCTTAATCTATAGCCCAAAACCTTTCAGTCTTACTGTGTTGTTTACCATAATGGATAATAGCAGTGCCTTGGTGGGTATATTGTAAATGTTTTCCTGTCCTTGACCTATTAGCTTCACATATTTTTTTTCTGTCTGATTTTGAATTTGAAATGATGAGATACTATCCTCATAAGTATTTTTAGTCTCCAAGTAGATTATGGCTATTTAACGTGGGTGGCTTTTAAATACAAAAATGCATTGCAGCCGAATGTGTCAGTATTGGCAGTTATTGTTTCTACATCTATTTTCAAGGTCCCATCAACGGCATGTCTTTGCATCAATAGAAACAACTTAAGAAAAGCTATGCATAACATTGTTTGCACATTACATAAAGCATTGCATCCCACACTATTTAATGGCAGCTCCAGACCACCTACTTTGCAACACTTACTTTGTGGAAGGTGTTTTAAAAGAAAGAAATTATTCAACACCTTCAAGGTGCAGGAAAACTATAATATCTGTGATATTTCTGTCCAACAGACACATCATCTCTTGACCTTTGATTATATAAACATTCTGGACAGGAGGGATAACTTTCTGCAGGCCAAAAAAAAAAAAAGAGCAAGCTGACCTCAGAGAAGGACATCCAGGTAGCTGCCACAGACAGCCGATCACGCTTTATCACATTTAAAGGACTGGGACCTTGAAATAAGGCACCTTTAATAAGATTACCCACCGATTGTATGTGGGTAGAGTGGGAGGCAAAACATCTTTTGAGTGTCACCTCATATCTGCTCTTACCCTCTGCAAGTCCCTTAAAAATCTTTTGTCCTTTTTAACTTCATTTTTGTTTGAGTTTGGGAAGAAAAGATATCCAAGGGTTTCAGGCAGAAATAAAAGTTTTTTTTTTTGTTTTTTTTTTAATTTTTAGCAATGGGAACCGATCTTCCAGAATAACTTGATGGCAATTTTTAGTATTGCAGTGGTTGAAATGTGTCAGTGATGGGTTTACAGGTTCCCAAACAAATATTTGTTTTACTGTGATGAGGAGCTTTGCAGAAATGACATCCCCAGCGTTTTACTGTGATCTCAGAGACGGTAAAGGACATTTATAGAGATCTATAATTATGATCAACGTTAAAACTGCGGTTAATAACATTATAAAAATGCTCACATGATCCGAGGATAACCTTTGTAACCAATTACATGCTAATAGTAATACAGTTTTTGTTTTGCCATCAGTGTTGCTTAGATCAACATATAAACTGAGCTGTAGATGTCATAAGTCATTTAATTCTTTTACTCTTTTTGATCATCTTTTTTTCTTGTATGTCATCATGAGCTGCTAACCTATTGTGTAGATTATCTCTGGTGGGATTTAATACGGTTAAACAACCATTTCATCATCATGATGACATGGGTTCTGCTTTCAAATGTGATGCCAGTTTCTACTGAGCAGGTGTGTTAGCATAAAAACATGGCTCCTATTCGTAAGAGGTAAAAAGGAAACACCTAGATTACAGTCTGATAATGACTAGTCTGATAACACTCTTATTGTGTTCATTTTAAGCGATTTCTTGGTAAGGATGGCAATAATTATGTGCGGTTTTACATAATCATATAGTTGACATTTCCATGTAATTGAGGCCGTGTAAATTAAAGTGCACCTGCATTGTTTTGAGACAAATACATTTGATTATTTTACCAGTTTTTCATAAACGCTACAATAATCCCACCTGCAGAGCTCTGGTTTTAAGCTCATCCTGTGGCTACATGTGTCAATAATGATCAGAGTATATCTATACTGTCCAGATCACACTCTGTTTTATTGATGGGAGAGGCATGCTTTGTTGAACAAATAAACTTTTGGAGCACAATTTGTTATGGACATCAGCTACTGTTAAATATGTCTAAGCAAATAAGATGTTTTGATGCATAATGATTTGAGCGTGTATCTGAATCTTCTACTTCCCTGAAGTCCTTTCTAACACCAGCTTGCTTGGTGCCGTTTCCGGTTGAGGCCAGCTAGATGTGGCTTCACAGCCAGGTTATAACTTCTTTGGCTCCGTGAGTAACGGCCTGCGTTAGCTCCATTACTGCAAACCATAAAACTCAGCAACTCAATCTTGATGATGTCAATTTCCATAATGTTTGAAGCTCTGAGGTGGATGCCTGAAAGGAGAAACAACAGAAAGGCATAGAGGGAAGGGGAAGAGATGGTCTGATGCACTGCAGAAAAGCAAATGTGTATCTAATCTGACACCTAGAACTCCAGGCTAATGTCTTGATAGGGCATAAGTGGATCATTGCTGCCCTCAGAAAATCTTCCCTAGTGCAGCTTGAAAGATAGAGATTGAAACAACCTTGTGCCTTTTAGCTGAACTGTGCCCCTTGTTCTCATGCTGTTCCAGTAATATTTTTTTTCCCTCCGTCTCCTGCTTTATTGATTTCGGATCACAGCTGCTTTATGTTTCCCTGCATCCTGTGTGTTGGTACTGTGAGATACCTCCCAGTGCTGCTCAGCATTCCAGCTCATCAAGCCCAAGGGCTGTTTATAGTCCTCTGTTGCATGGGTTCAAATGTCAACACAAATTCCTCAGCGCTCCCCTGCTCAGCAGTTTATATGAGGTGGTGAAATGTGCACCCAGATTGATGCAGAAGTCAGGGGCAACATCTTTGATTTGTCTTGGCTGATGTGGGGCACACATCTCCACATGATTTAACAGTGAGTAACCCTCTTTGTGGCCTTTGTGGGACTTTTGGGAATGCAGTGAAGGTTAATTTATAGAAAATTTTCATACCTATGCTCTTTGAAAGTGGTTTGACTTTGATTTAAAGCTTGAATAAATGTCTCATTAAGCAGGTGATTCAACCCTTAATGTATGCTTCTGTATATAAATGTCTGACCAATAGATCATTTAGGAAATGGCAACTGTTCCTCTTAGCATTCACCAAGCTAATCACACATAGGAAGCCAAAGCCAACAATGCATGCAATGCTGCAAGTCAACAATTACCACTGGTTGGTGGAAATGACAGGGTAGAAGTCAGGCGTTCCCATGTCCCCTACTCACAACAATTGATGAGTTCATTTATCTCTCCCATGCCTGTCTTCCGCTTTTGCCCCTCTGTTGCTATGAAAATGAATAGCCTCCGTAAAATGGAGAAATCATGGCGTTGGAAAAAAAAAGAAAACCTGCCTTTACGATACCACAGAGGCATATTTATTTCATCTTAAAGGGGAGGTTTGAGGTCACCCTCCAGTCCTTCCCCAGTGACATTTTCTAACTTGACATTCTGTGACATTTCCAGTTAAATATTGCTGATATTCCAGCAGAGGAATTAAAAGCATGTCTAAAAGGGAAAGCAGCATTAAAGCACTTTCTCTCCTTCTCCAGCTTCCTCCCTCTCTCCCTCTCTCCTTCTCTGTCTCTTCATCCCCAACGTTCTGTTTCCTTCCTTTCTGTGCAGCAACACAGGCTTACATCCCCTACCTCATAAATGTGGTTGACTTGCATCTCCAGGTATTAGAGGAAGTCTTTTTAATCCGAAAGGATTACCAAAAATTCTATCATCTGGAATGTATAAGAGACAGACACAAAATGTGTGACTGTGGAAAGCTTATGATGCTATTTTAGGCCAAAAAAAATCCAAAGATTACGGTACAGTAACATACCAAGAATCATTGATTCAAGAGGGGAAATATAACCTCACATTTTATGTCCTATCTATCTGTAGACCAGAAGGGGAACATTCTCTTACTTGTGCTAAACATAGTCTTTATGCATCTTTGTCAGTGAAGATTACAGTACGTTTAGGACACAAACACAAACAATATGTGTTACATCACACTTCAAGCACTTGGTTGCAAATCTCTTACTCTGCTTGGAATTATGGGTGAGTCAATCTACTTTTACTTTTCCTACCTCTGACTTAAATCCTCCGGATGGTGATGGGAGTGAAACTATTATAAAATATCTATACTGTATTTACTCAATGGAGAGATGATGTTTTTTTTTTTTTTTGGAGCTTCTGTTTAATTGTGTCAAGTTTCCATAGTATTGTTTGTACCATCAATCATAAATCTGATTATAATCTCATTTAAGTCTTACTGAAAGTAGGTTATTTGAATGTTTTAACTACTGTCTAGTACAGTGAATTTTTCAGTTTCTATATTGTATTTTTTTTTACCATAAGTCACATTTGTTCAGAAGGCTTGCCAGTAATGTACTCTTGGTAACTCCCAAAGTTTAGGACATAATTGTGTCATTGGCAAACTTCTTCAGGCAGCACATTGTTTTGACTAGTGATGAACAAGTCAGGTTTGTTTCAAACCACAGGTCCCACATTTGTAAATTAACCCAACCTGCCGCTATTAACCCCTTAAGGCCTAATGTATCATATTTGATATATAGTCTCTGAGACACTTTGCATCACTTTATGGTAGAAACTTTACTCAAAACCATTTAGTTTACCACACGACACATATGGTACTGGTTACATATTTTAAAAATGGGATGTTTCTGCCCAGTTCTTCTTAAGTCAGGCATTGATGGGTGGGTTAAAACATGCTAAATATCAAGTTATTTTGTTTGACTGGAAAAACTGTGCTTCTGAACAGAGTAGAAAACAAGAAGATAATAGGTTACACACTTTGCACTGGTGTATTCTAAGACCTCTCTGCGCATCACAAGTACAGGCCGTCTTGCTTTTTGCATGGAATGAACTTTGTTTGTTTTCTTCGTTGCTAAAACCTCTGCTTTTAGTCAGTCCCATAAAAGTTTCCCACACACTCCATACTTTCTTTTTGCTGCTCAATTACCATTTTTGCACGTTGTGTTTAAGTTTGGTTTTTTCAGCATCGAGTCATTATAAGCTTTCACAGCTGTGTATATATTTTTAAAGTATATCAGGCTGCATGGTGGCGCAGTTGGTTAGCACTGCGGCCTCGCAGTAAGAAGGATGCTGGTTCGATCCTCGGCTGGGGGATGTCTAACCAGGAACCTTTCTGTGTGGAGTTTGCATGTTCTCCCTGTGTTAGCGTGGGTTCTCTCTGGGTTCTCCGGCTTCCTCCCACAGTCCAAAGACATGCACCTTGGGGATAGGCTGATTGGTGATTCTAAATTGCCCATAGGTGTGAGTGTGTATGGTTGTTTGTCTATGTGTGTTGGTCCTGTGATGGACTGGTGAAATGAAAAAAAATATATCTAGAATCAGCTTTGTATCAACATAAATATGTCAGAGGTGTTTATACAGTTTAAAGTCTTCACCTGCTTATAAAGTTGGTGTTTTTAGTATCTTGGAAAGACAATTGCTTTTATCACCTACACTTCTTGTCCTTGGCCACAGTACAAGGTGCGCCATCTCCCACAGACTGATTCATGTTTCTACAACCTACAAATCATTCACACTTGTCACAGTAAAGCTCTGTAAATAATGCTCTAAACCCAAAATACAACAGATATAAGACTGTGTCTTACCTATTTATCTTGTCATTAGAGGGATTGTCCTGTCTTACCCCCAACTTCAACAAACTAATGATCTAACTAACTTTTATCAGTGGCTGATTTTTCACTTTTATAAGACTTGTGTTAATAGTTGAGCATTTCAACATTTGGACAGAAACGCAGAATCAGATGTGCAGCCGGGGATGGTAATTGATTGTAATCAAAATGTAAAGTAAGCTTTAGCTGTCTCGCTAATGGATTTAATAGTTTATTTGACTGGAGAGGTGAATCAATCTTAAGATATTGACCGCAGGATCCTGAAGGATTACGGATGGGCCAAGGGGTCGCAGGGCAGACCGTCGTGTTTGCTGCAAGAAGACAAGTGTGTGGATAAAGTCCTGGGTTCTAAGCAGTTTAGCATATTGAATGGAAATTATCCTTCCTCTGAGTGAGAGCCCAAGACAAGCAAATCCTCTTTCATTTGTTAATTCATTCATTAGTTTTGGACTGACAAGACTGCTAAAGATGCTAGGATGTTTAAAACTTAAGACTGAACTAAAGACTGAACTCTTTGAGTAGCTTTTTTGTATACTAAATGCTGCTAATAGAAAGTCATGAATGAGTAGTCTCACTGCAGCCCCCACATTAATGTTTAATGTGAATATCTTCCTGGAGGACTGTGCTCATGGTATTGGCATGGTGAGCATGGTTGTGATACAAGGCTTCAGCAGTTAGTAGCTCTAAAATGAGCACACACTCACTTGCCCTCGCGTCATAATTTTGTTGTAGCAAAGAAATAGACAGGGAAAAAAAGAGTAATCTGATCTGATGAGTACAAAGAGTCATCTCTGGCTTCCTCGCTCTTCTCTGCACATAGCATATTCGCTGTGCAAATGGGGATAAACTACTCAGCTATCTATTTACGTGCTCTTGATGCTGGTGTATGACCGTGCAATCAATGCAGAGCACTTGCTTCAGTTTGCAAAATTAAAAGTGAAATTTGTGATTGTGCCATTAAACAGGGCCCTCATTACGACTTGGCAAGGACAATTTGCATGCTTTTTTCCGCAGAATCTGAATGAGGCTCCAATCAATTATGCTCATTATCCAGGCAGCTGATTGGTATGTGGTCAGACATGCAACCTGTCGAGGGGCTGGGCAAGCTGACAATGCACACACTCACCCTTGAAATAAAACTTCAGCAGCAGGCGATTTGCAAACCTTTCCATCGCATTTTTTATTGAGTTATTTTCTGATTTCTTCAACAAAGTTTTTTATAGATATTTATACTAGTAAGCTCAGTGAATGGGCAATAACTTAGCAGTTTTGTCATGAAGCGATCTGAGTGTAAAAAGGGATTCAGGTTTCAAAAGGGCACTGGAGAGGACACTCCTTCTGAGCTTAAATATAAATATACATATATGATATGTTAAGGCACTGTATATCTTTATATATACACTTTGTTTTGTATTATTTTCCTTTAATGCATTTATTTTAATGTTGAGTTTTTATTTTTTTATGGGATCCTGGTTTTCTGTTGTGACATCACTTCCTGTCTACCCTTACCTCCTTAGTGAGCTGCCAGTCCTGCTGAGAAGACATGAATTTTGAAAATGCCCCATCTTTTACAATGTGGAAAATGTAAAGATATGGTTTTAAACTTATTTTTATGTGACATGCTTTACTTTTAATGTTTGTTAGTTTGGATGCATTAGAGAACTTCTTTGGAAACATGCTCATAAGGCAGTTGTTTGATATCTGACTTCCTCTGTTTTTAAATGACTCTTAGATTCAACCACTAAAAAAATTAAAAGTCACTGAAATCTTTCTCAAAACACTTTAATCTAAACCTAACCGAAAAGCCTTTCTGGTTAAGTTTAGGCACAAAATCTTCATGGTGAGATTTTTAGGGAAAGATTGTGACCATTTCAGATGCTGCCCAAGGTACCTATGATGCCCACTGCTGCATTTATTGGAATGTGTTTTGACTGATATCCAACGAATCAGAAAATTATGAAGATAAACAGGCAGAAACAGGAATAGTCCCGCCTTTCCTTCTATGCATTGTGTCTTTATTGAAAAAAAGAGAGTAATCACCTGCTGTAACAGGGTTTAAATGGAAGCTGTAATTTATGGATTCTAAGTTTTTCTCTCTTTTTTGTGCAATAGCTTCACAGAAATCTATTATCTGCCTTTTCTGATAAGCAAAAAGCTTATGAGCATTGTATCCAACAATTACTAATGTGGCAGTTATTTAATAAGCCTTCCTTTGTGTTGTTTAAACAGACTGCTTCTCTGCCACAGTCTCAGCTAGACCACAGAAAAAAAAACTGTATTTTCACAAGCTTGTCTAAAATGTTGCTGCTATTACCAGGATAAATGGCTGGAAAACAGCAGATCCACGATGACCTGTCCCAATTTGGATCACTGTCAAATATACCTATTAGTATATTAACACAGTTGATATTAGTTAAGACAGTTGGACAACTAGGAATGGAAGTATTTGTATGCAGGGTGGGAAAAAAAAAACAACAAAAAAACAACATGCAATCAATGCAGAATTAACCTATTTCATCTGGGAGATATTTGCTGCCTTGATTCAAACAACCCACAGCTCATGTTTTGTGCATTAAACCGCAAATACCATGATTGCTTTGCCCATTTGTGCTCGTCTATAGAGTTCTTCTTGTTGACAGAGCCATTAGTCTGAGAGATACCACAAAATTCATCAAAGTCACCCTGCGGTTGTTTCACAAATTCATCATTTCATTACTTTTCCACAGAGGGGGGGCGACTGGAAGGGGGTCGTTGGGGACAATGTGTTTGCGATAACATCAGATTCCCTGAAGAAAACAAAACACAGTGGTGCTGTTAGGGTGTGGAGCCAGAATATAATCTCCGGTAAGTGCCAAAGCAGGCACAGAAATTAATATGTAAATTCAGTGGTTGGTGAGGGGAACTAAAAAGCTTTTCATTATGCTTCTATCAGAAAGCCATTTATCTCCAGGTTCCCAATAAATCTGGACCCCTAATCTCTCGGACAGATAATTAATATCTGCTTATTGACTAAATGAAAGCCATTATCTTGATTTCCTTCAGATAATTTATCTGTCGGCGCTTCACACTGTATAGCGTTAGCCACTTTATCTCTGCTGTTGTTCTTTACAGCCTTAATTAATGCTTTTTGACAAATTCATCCGTATGGTTTAGAAGTCACAGATATTTTAAAAACAGTACATTAAGACAATTATCATCCATAGAGAATCAACAAAACTGCAGAGGTCATTTGTTTGTTGAGAAACAAACATCCGAATGCTCCTTCTCTCTACGATTACAATGCTCTCACTTTGCCATAAAACGCACCCTTGAATATAAATCACAATTCACAGCACACATTGAGATGAGAAACCATGGCAACCGGCACACATACATTCACTTGTTGGTGCTTTCATTGACAACATTGTTTTCTGCATTAAGGCAGATATTTGAAAGGTTTATCTTGTTTTTCAGAATGGCGTGATAAATGCATGTTTACTTTGGTGGAAAGTTGTTATCACAGATTAATTTAGATGTGATCTAGCATATCAAGTACTTTTGTTTTTAATTACTCTCTTTTCTTTATTCTGCCAGGAAGTAAACAAAGGAAATATTCCCCATTCCTACTGTAATGTAAGATAAAGAAGCACTTTTGGAACCCCTCTCAGGCTTTGAGACACACATAGACAGCATCAGTAAGAATCATTTTAGTATGCAGTTTTACTCCAGTTTTAGTCTTCTTCCTCCCACTTTAGGGATTTGGCTTTACCCAGCAGGACAGCAGTGACTCTGTGTCCATGTCCTGCTGTGAACCCAGAGGAGTGAGCAGAGTTTGCAATGTTTCATTGCTCAGGTGGACATCCAGCTGGTGAAGCTGCCTCGTCCTGGACCAGGAACCCCCGCTAGCAAACCTCTGGCCTGGTGGCTCGACGCGACTGCTCCCTGTCTTCCGTCTCAGCAGGTGTGGTGCAGAATCCACTCACTGTCTGAGGGTGTCTCAGTGCCCAGCTGAATGAGAGGTGGAAACAAAAGCAGTGTGACTTCACATGTAATGGACTCGGGCATTACTGTGAGATGTGCAGCTGATAGTGATGTCCATACTAATGGGCAAAGCTGAGCAAATGTGCAGCTGATGGCTGTCGGGGTTGAGCAAAATTCTAATGCCAGTGGCTCAGATTCATCCTCCCTTTACATTCGATTCATGTATTAGTTACTGTATCAGCCCTTCTTTATGATTCATCGTTCCATGAAAATTAGGTGTACTGCAAACCAAATGTGTATTTTCTGTAAAATTATAATTACTATTTCCACTTTCACTGAAGCAATTATTATCATTTTTTAATTAAATGTATTCCTTTACTTTTAGGAAATGAATATTGCATTATTTTATAATATAAACATAAAAACCTTTCTTTTTCTTTTTTTTCAGGTTTTTTCCACTAGGAAAGCTTTTAAAACATAGAACAGATGCTTCTTTAGTGATTAGGACTGTGTTTAAGATTATAAAGTACTCGAAGGCAAGACCAAAACAACATAAAACAAAAACCTAAGTAAGAAAAATGCCAGCAGGAAAAGATGCAGTTATCATCAGCCTGACACGCGTGTGCTTGTGATATTGTGTAAGATGTGCGAGTGGGTGTTGTGCATGCATGTATGGTTATGTAGGAGATGAAAACAGACTAGTAAAAAAAAAGGAACACAAATGAAACACTAGTTTAATAAATAAAAACATAACAAATATAGAAAAATCCATGAGATGGACGATTTAATGTGTGATAGCAGTTATTATTTAGACCCTATCCAGGGACAAGGAGAAGCCACGATGCCAGGATGGGTCAGGACAGCATTAGCAGGGCAAACTGGATTCCTTTATTATTAATATTTTGTATAAAGCATATTTTCCTCCTCCTTCTTGCTCACTGCAGTCTATTGCTCCAGGCTGCCCACAGACCCGTGGGAGGTTGCTGGCATGTTGCATGTCGGATCTCCTTAGAGCACCCCCCCACTCCCCCTCCCCTACAGGACTGAAAACTTGGCTTCCAGAGCCATCTCTCCACTTGTGTGTGTGTGTGTGTGTGTGTGTGTGTGTGTGTGTGTGTGTGTGTGTGTGTGTGTGTGTGTGTGTGTGTGTG
>JBAMIG010000005.1:7820519-7833121 GCA_037177335.1 Kiunga ballochi
CCCCCCCCCCCCCCCCCCCCCCCCCCCCCCCCCCCCCCCCCCCCCCCCCCCCCCCCCCCCCCCCCCCCCAACACCCATTTATTAGTTTATGTATTTGCTTATAAACTACCAGAAAACATGCTGTGTATTGAAAGAAAAATACAAATAACAAAACAAAAATTAACAAATTACTAATATTAATATTACTTATTAATATTACTTACTAATATTAATAATTAATTATATATGGTAAATATGCATTTTAATCTTCACTTATTGTACCAGACGGATCTTATAAAAACAAAAACTAGAATCTACTCCTAAACATAACCACATACATTCGATTTATACATGAGTGAAAAATGGAGGCAATTGGGTTTAAATTCAGTTCTTAGGATGATAACATAAAATCTGACACTGCATGTGTCAGATGTAAGCAACAAAGCTGTGATAAACTATAAGGGCATCAACAATCCCACAAGATTATTACTATGATCATGCTATATACAACCATGCTGCCTTATTGTAACTGATGAAGTATACCCGGATTTGAAAAGGATTACAAAGGCAAAGAAAATAAGTTATAAAAAAAACTTCTTTTTTTTTACTCCTTGTGAATTTGTACTTTTCCATCTCTGAAAAGGTTCCTATTTCTCAGAACTTGGAAAAACAAATTTTTATTTTTCTAGAAATCAACTTTAGAGATGTCTGTTAAGCTGCTGTGTTTGGAACAGATCGTATTCTGCTTCTCAGATTAACACAAGGCCAGTGCAGATACAAGTCAAATCTTTCACTTTTTTGTCAAAGTAAGTGTGCAAATGTTGCAACAAATTTCTCTGTCGAGCATTAAAATCCTTTACAAATTGGTTTAGAGAACTTTGATGCTGAAAAGCTTTTCAAAGTACATGACATAAATAAATAGTCATTTTGGCATCCGTCATGCCGACATAAGTCGCCACTGATGGGCCTCTACTTTGACATGTTTAGAGCTTTAATGTCTGCAGAAGCTGATGTGTCATATTGCTCCCCCTGTTATCTAAATTATATTTATTATGACATCACTTATGTTATAGTGATATAACTGTCATTTCATTGTTCATGACATCAATAATGTGCTTGGTTTCCAAACTTTAGTTTCTCATTCCTTGTCATGTTCCCGGTTTGATTTGTTCTGACTTTACTTGAGGTGACATAGATTTTTCATCATAATATGAGATGTTATACTGGAGGTTTTTTTAAACAGCTGTAAAATATTCACAAGTACTTTGTGTCCAAGTCAAGTTCCAAGTCACTTTTAGTTGTAACGGGCAATTTCCAATGTGACATATGTTGTCCAGTCTATTTAGAAGACTGCACTATAGACTGCACAAGGTATCTACCATCCATATTTACCCTATGGCATTAAGCAACAGCAGTGATCTACTGCTAAAACCAGCAAATGCTCTGTCTCTCTCCTCTGAATACTTTCATTACTTTACTGAAATAAGAAATCCTGAAGAATAGCAGTTTTACTTTTCCAACAAACAAATTCAGTAGAATTTCTGTTAAAATTGCATTTAATGTTTGTGAAAACTGTTTTCAGTAAATGTCATGTATTCCTTCAGATCACATTGAATTAATTCCAGTCTAATCTAATGGACTTTACATTCTTTTACTACAAAGACAGCATCAAGCTAATGTTTGCTTCTCCAGTTCAAAGCTCATTGATAACACAGATGCTAACTATGAGCTATCGCTATCTTTTCTAGATGTATTTTAAGGTAGTACATCCACAATCCTGGACTTTTTAATACCACAGATGTAGCATTTTGCTGCTCTTATATTTGAAGTTTTTAATACCCAAAAGCGACAATAAGACTGCCACAACAGATGTTTTCACTGGTGCTACTGTTGCAATTCATTACGTACACACACGTTTTTGTTTGGGGAATGTTAGGTCGAGGTTTACATCTGGAGGAAGAAAAGAAGAAAGGAGATAAGAGAGGGAGAATATAATAAAGGAAACATTTAAACAAAATATTGTTCACTTGTCTCGGATTGTAAGTGTTGTCTGTGGAGGGAAGTCTAAAGTCACTGTAAACATGACTGCAGCTCGTCGTACCTCACTCAAGTCCCTCTCTCATGAAGCAGCAATACGCTAAATGAAAGATCAAATGTCAAAAGTGTTTTAGGTAACCTAGCAGTAGCCTTAAGATGACACCTCTATTTCAGGAACAAATGTTTTTTTTTACCATCATAAGAGTCCTGTTTGATCACTTTGGCAATGCATTGCCTTTCTCAAGTCCCACGGGGATAATCACTACATTTCCCAGGGATGCCTGCTTCGCTAAGCAGTTTTAATACACAAATCAATTTTGCATCACCCCCCTCTGGCTGTGAGTGCTCATAGTGTGAGAGCCATAAAAAATTGATGGGCCTTAGCATGCAGATCGCAGCTGTAGTGAATCTTAAATTTGTCCACTGCCTGTTTTTATTAGCTTTTTTTCTCTCTCTCTTTGTATTTTTTATCTTTTTATGTCAAAGAGGTGTTTGTTTAGCTGAAAAAACTGTTGATCTCATGTTTTTTTTTTTATTCAACTCAATATGAATGACAGCTGCTCCAGAAGCGACACAATTTTGTGAAACACTGCAAGAAAAAGTAGTGTTTGATGTTATGTGGGGGAGAATAGTCAAAGATATTTCCGTAACCCCAAATGGCACTCATACACACATACAATATAAACAAGAATGATTCCTTTTAGACAGCAATATGAACAATATCTTACAGAGCATTTGTTTTTCTTTGCCACAGCAATTATTTTGTGTCATTTAGTAAACGGCGCTGTATTTCACCAGCTGATGACTTGACTGGAGAAAGAAATTATAGCTCCTATAATTAGCTTTTGCTGTGAAATGTAGCTATCATGGGAGAGAATGAGGAAATTTCACACCTCGGAAATTAGATTTTGCAAGGTGCTGTGTCGATGTCCTTGAGTATGGGCACATCAAAAACCTTTTTGTTCCACTTACACTCAGTTCTTTCTTTTACAGATTTAGACAAAAATCTGCAATGAACAGCCAGTTGAACAGCAAAGAGGCATTTTGTGGATCTAACAGTCGGATTTGTTAATGTGAGAAATTCATTTCAGTCCTGAAGTGAAACCAGAAATCTCTCCAGAAACTGTATTATTGTCGTAATGCATTGTATGGACCTTCACAGCTTTACAGAATAAGTTACAAAGCAATACATAGGTACATAAAAGTGTGTTGTCTGTATACCTGTCTGAAAACAGTTTGGGTCTTAAAAAATGTTTTCAACAGGTATTTTCTTATATCTCTTGATCTAAGATGGAAACTACCTATAATGTACAGTTTATGTAGCTTTAAAGTACACAAATGGGAAGTTATTGA
This sequence comes from Kiunga ballochi, assembly GCA_037177335.1. Taxonomy (NCBI): domain Eukaryota; kingdom Metazoa; phylum Chordata; class Actinopteri; order Atheriniformes; family Pseudomugilidae; genus Kiunga; species Kiunga ballochi. The sequence goes on from JBAMIG010000005.1 coordinate 7,823,889, forward strand.
GCATCTAAAGATTTACAATTTGTGTACAAACACAATATAGACAACACATAGCTGACACTATATGAGAAGTTCTGTATTGTTGGCAGAGATTTTAGCTACTCAGACAAATTCTTTAAGCAATTCAAGCCGAAACTGATCACTTTTGCAAACTTGCAGTTGAACCTTTCAGCTCTATTTTGTCTTTGTTGGTCCTGAAACAGGTTTTTTAAACAGTTTGTTCATATAAAGCTGAACTGGCAAACTTCCTCTCAGCATCAGCTCTGTTATGAACCATTTCGACCTAAAACGCACCAAGTATGGCTTTTGGTTCTTCTGCTCCACATATTTGTGACAAACTTACAGAAAATATTCAGTTTCTTTGAACCACAGTTTAAAACATTTCTGTTTACCGCTGCACTTCACAGCTTGAAGCAAAATTGGAGGTTAGTTATTCATCTCTTGCGTCCTAATTTTTTAATCTCCTGACAAATCTGGCTTGTTTCTTTTAACTTACTTTCACCTCATTGGAAAAAAATCCCTTTTGATGTTTTCTTTCTTGTGTTTTTTCAAACACTTTTATTTCTAATATAGAGCATTTAGCTTTGCCTTGTTGGTGGTGGAGCTGTACAAATAAACTTGCCTCGCCCTACAGTTTCTCTGTGGAAAGGGGAGTTTGTTGCCATGACAATAGTAATGTCACTTCAATGGCAGAGATGTTAAGATGGCGGGTGTGTTGCATTTTGTATGCAGGTGCTAGGCACAGAGGAGAAGTGATACAGATAATGGAATCAATTTCCTGTGATTTCTGAAGCAGAGAGCTTGCTGAGAAATAATAAAGGAATTAAATGAGCTTGTGCTAAACATCAGCCACTGGTTACCAGGGGCTATTTGACTTGAGATGCCTGCTTAGCTAGTTGAAATGGAAAGAAAGAGGGGGATTGTTGTCTCTTATTTCTTTTCTGTGCTTGCCTTTTACCTTATAAACATAACAAAGAGCTTCAGCATGTTTTCTGCAGCCATTATAAGAAAAACTGGAGAATATGAACAACCAATGTTGCAGAGTTTTATCTATTCTCCACCAAGTCAAAATACTAAAATCGCCTTTAAGCCCCTCGAGTTAGAATAAAGATCTGTTATTTACTCCAAAATGGTGATAATGTTTCCCATTTATTGCATGGTTGAGCTGCAAGTCTTATTATTGCACAAGGACTTACAAGTAATTTGATACATTTCCAGCAGTATTTGGCCATCTGATTGTTTGTTGCAAGTCAATGACAATGATTTTTTTTAACCATCTGCTCACTCAATACAGACATGCTTATCTTGTACTTTTGACTTGCTCAGCCTTGTGAGCAGCAATGTCCCCTGCAAAACAAGGCATCCGTCACCAATTACATTTCCTGTGGAAAAGTACATCCTCCAAAGTCACAACTGTAAGCACTTTTTATCCAGTCTGCTTAAGCATTAAAGAAAGAAACCACTTTATATTAAACTAATTATTTTGGCAGACATCTAAGAGAGAAAGTATATATTAATCAATTTTGTTTAACTGGAAATGCTGTTTTGTTTTATTTTCCTCAGATTTGCCTTTACACTGTATTTGTGCCTCACTGCACACCAGCATCTCCGTGCCAGGATCTGTCTTCACGAGTCAGGCCACATGCTTGTTGTTGCAACGAGATGTCCCAGTTGGGTTTCTATATTTTAAGCAAAAAACCAATATCAGCAACACTGGATGTGTTTTCTTGTGGATGTTTTCAGTGGCAATAATGTGTAAGATCTGCAGCTCCCTCCCAAAAAGTACAAATACACACAAACTTCTTAGGTTGTACAGCAGGCATGTTTTTAGGAAGAGTAAAGAAATGTCACAATGCCAACTTGCATGTCATTCAAAGTTAAAAACGTGACACTATGCTCCTTCAAAGTTGCTTAAGCGTTGAATTTAGCTCTGAAACTTTTGACCCGGTGGTTTAGCTGGTGAGTGTTACATGCTATTATCTCCTTTTGCAGGTTAAAACATTGTGCATTTTTTGGCTACATGGTTGGCCTGTAGCTGTCTGTGGTCAGTGACTTGCTATATAGATAGGTCTATCTCCACTCTGGTTGAGCATCACTTGAATTTTGTAAAGCTCATCAACTTTTCCAACAGAAAATCGTCCCTGAACACTTGGAGTTAAACGCTGAGGGATAATGTTTCCATTCACCTGATGATGAACACTAACATTAGAATTTAAACCAGAGACTTGTCTGTCTATGAGAACTCGTTCGGGATGTCACTTCTCTGATGTATACTCACTGGCCACTTTTTTTTTTAAACATCTGCATTCAGTTTGTCAACATAAATAACAAATGAGTCAATGGCATGGCAGAAATGCAATTAGTCGTGTAGATATGGTCACGACAGCTTGCTCGAGTTAAAAATTGAGGAAGCAACGAGATTTATATGACTTTGAATGTGGTGTGGTTGTCAGTGCTGGCAGAATAATTTGAGTAACTGTTCATCTACTGGGATTTCCACGCAAAACAATTTTTAGGGTTCACAGAGAATGGTCTGAATAGAGAGAATATCCTGTGGGTAGCAGTTGTCTAAACCATAATGCCTTTTTGAAGTCAGAGGTCAAAGCAGATGGGACAATCTGGTTGGAGATACAATAAAGATGACCACTGGTGATCACCACAGTGTGTAGGAAATCATCGGTTTAACTCTGAAGCAGATGGATTATTACAGCTGCAAAAAGGCTACATCGGTGTCATTCCTGTCAGCTAGGAACAGGAAACTTCAAACAAGCTCGCCAAATTGGACCATAGAGTTCTGGAAACGCTTGATTTTGATTTAAGCCGGTACAGATGGTAGAGTCAATTTTTGGTGTAAACAACATGAAAGCATGCATCCATCTTGCCTTGTATCAACAGCTCAGGTTGCTTGTAGGTTAATGGAGCAGGAAATATTTTCTTGGCACACTTTTGGCCACTTAGCACCAATTGACATCATTTAAACACCACAACCACCCTGAATATTGTTGTTGACTATGCCCATATCTTTATGACCAGTGTATAGTCTTCTGGTGGCTGCTTCCAGCAGGACAATTCATGTCACACAGTTCAAATAAACTCAAACTGGTTTCTTAAATCCGACAATAAGTTCACTGTACAATGGCTTCGAAAGAGACCAGATCTTAATCTAGTACAGGACCTTTGATCTGGGGTGGAACAGGAGATGCTATCAAAGCATTAATTTTCTATGCTTCATTCAACTCATGGTTGTGGGGAAGCTGGAGCCTATCCCAGCAATCAGCAGGGAAGAGGTAGGGTAAATTCCAAACAGGTTGCCAGTCCATCGCAGAACCACTGTCAAATCAACATGAACCAAATCTTTAAGAAATTTTTCCAAAACCATCTTTTTTTCTTCTGTGCCACCAAGAACCAAGGCAAATCTGAAGGCGAATGAAAGGTAAACTAGGTGAGGAGACAGCTTTTGCCCTACTTGTGTTTTTTATATAAGCTGTGATGTAATTTTCAGATGGGTTTATAATTTTGAAGGATTTTTTCTTGGTATAACATTCATACATTGCTTAAAAAGTATCTTCTAAATGATTTTGCAACTCTCTGTTATGTATGATTGGTGAAGAAGGCCTTACTAGAACAGGCTGAAGGGCTTTTACTCCTTAAGTCTTCAAATAAAAAAACATTATTTCAGAAGATATTGCCTCCTTTGGTATTTAGATGACAAACAGTGCATAACACATTTAAAAACCTTTCATAGGTCTGTTTTAGGGTGAAGACCTTAAGACTGCGAAGACAACAGCAAAGGATCCATATGATTTTCATCAAAACATCCACTCGCCTCCAGTGCCCTATGGATGGAGGTAGTGTAAGCTGGAAAAGACCATTCCAATCAGGATAGAAATGTCAAAAGTCAAAAGGTTTTCAAATGAATTGGTTTGAAATGACCCCCTCCCTCTAAAGGGGACAGTGGGACTCAAATGATCCCTGCACAAAACCTTTCCCCAGCATGGCCAAAACTAAATATCCCTGACTTTATGCAGTTCCTGCTTTGCGTTTATACATTATCACTTATGTTTACCTACAAGTGTTGTTTGGCCATAGCCCCAAAAGGAAAACACTGCTCATTTTCATTTTGAAACCTGATTTTATTCGCTGTAGCCACACTGCGTTCGCCGCCGCCGCAGACTGGCCGTGTGAACGCGATAACTCAACAGGCTTACATTGGATTTTTTTCACATTGCATAGGAGTATTGGTTGCTATGAGGCCAAACTGATTTGATTTTCATCATTTTGATAACTTCTGCTCATTTTGCCACCAGAGGGAGTTATGTGTTGATATTTGATGGGTTTTTTTGTTTGTTTGTTTGTTTTTCTATACATTTTAGGACATAACTGATTAACCTTTGGTTCGATGTAGGTGAAAACAAATGCAAATGAAGTGACAAGTGATTATGCTGCATATTGTTGTGTGTACTAATCCCTGAGGTTTCCATTTTTCCCACTAGGGGGATCTTTTTATCTGATATGTCATGTTTTTGGCTATATCTCATCAATGTTTTGTTTGATTTATGTCAAATCAAATGCTACTGAATCGACTAGTGATCACACTTTCTGCGATTATGTGAACTAACCTCAGAAGTTCTACAATGTCCCACTAGGGGAAGCTTTTAATCAGAAATTTCACATTTTTGGCTGTATCTCAACAACTGTATGTCTAATTCATGTCAAAACTAATGGAAATGAAGGGACTATTATGATCATACTGCCCATGGCTTGGGTATTGACCCCTGACATTCCATACTTTCTAGCCTGCGAGAAAGTTCCATAAGAAATGTCACTTTTCTTTTTTTATATCTAATCAAAAGTTTTTCCAATTCATGTCAAACCAAATGCAAAAAAGTGACTGGTAATCGCACTTCCTGTAGTTGATTGTGTGTGTGCTAACCCCTGAGGTTCCAAAGTTTCTCACTAAGGGGACCTTTTATTAAAAATTTCAAATTACAGCTTTGCAACAGAGGGGCATATTGTGTTGGTTGAAGAAAGGAAACAATTTGCTCGGCCGATATTTGAAAAATCCAAAGAATTTTTTTTTTTAATTTGCCTGCTCCCTTTTATTTCAATTTATTTGAATCTCAGAGTTTGACCGAATACTGCTTTGGAAGAACTCGCAGGATCCAACATGCTTGAATAGTCAAACCCGCTACAGCATAGCCACATTAAATGATAAGGACATTCTCAAGCTGCTATCTTTAGTTAAAAAAAACTGTTCACAGTTACATTAATGCTCAAATCTTCACATTTTTATCCAGCAGATAGCGATTTTAGATGGAAAGGTTGGAATCAAGCCATGCGAGTTGCACAATTTAAATGCACTGGGTGACCCGGCTGTTTTTATCAGGCGAACTTTTTGGAAACAACAGGCAGATGCTCAGTTAGCTTCTGATTTAAACAATAAGTTGTAATTTTAAAACAAATAAATCTTTCTCTCTGTGGACATAAGCATTCATCTTCATTTTGTCTTGTGGGTTGTCTGCATTCTTGATTCTCTCATTAACTCAAAGAATGAGTTTTGGCTCTTCAACTGACGGTTCTAATCGAGATTGTTTTTCACATTGCAGCTCTGTTTGTGTTTACACGTTCTGCAAGTTTCTCAGTAATTTCATTCATCTATTTTTCTTTATCAGACCAGTACACTAAGACCGGCATATGCTATATTTCCTTCTCTCCAACACTTTTCAGTTGTGCTATCTTGAAATAGCAAAGTGAAAACTATTGGTTTCATCCTCCCCTCAGACTAAATCCTGCTCGGTTCCTGCTATAAATTTAGCTCACCATCATGAAACGCAGAGTCATTTGGCTGCAAGGTGGCCTGGTCTCCCATCGCTGGACAATCCCATTGATTAGACAGTTCTCTGAACATAATTTTAGACATGTTGAAAGGGACATTAGCTGCCCGTGCAAGCTGTTCCTAGGAATATTGGTCCCCTACATCAACTCAGAGAGGCTTTGCAGCCAAGCAATTTTCTCTGCCTTTTCAGTGACAGTCAGTTGCATTACAGTAAGGTAATGTATGGCAGCTGCTCCCTTTACTGGAGGGCAACACATCTCTTCAATGTGTGATTAGTGCCGTAATCAGGCAAATGAAAATAAATTACACTGATGTTCATAAAGGTTGTTCTCAACTGTGATTTTTCTGTTATGTGCATGAATTAGCTGCATTACTCTTGAGCTGAAAAAAAACGAGAGCTCTGTGTTTTTTTTTTTTTGTTTTTTTTTTGTTGGAAATTGATTTAGTCTTACTTAAATGTCCATCACATTTTGTTTGCCACATCAGTCATAGAACATTTAATAATTGAAAAATGTTTTGGCAGCGGATTTTGACCTCTGTGCAAGACTGTTATTGAGGCTATAATGAGCTTATAGTCTTCCCATAGCATTGCCTTCTTCAGTAAACCAGACCTAATCTCTTCCCCATCATCATTTAAAGTCAGAGTTGGTGGGCAATTTTTGTTAGGAATGTGCTCCTTAAAATGAGTGCATGTGGGTTTAAGTGCCTCAGACTTAAATTATATCCATATGAAGCAAAAATGCAGGTATAATTTGATATGATATAAAGACTGTAAAAGAGTAAAGAATTTGATGTATCTTTTGCTTTAAGGATGACCTGATATGTCCACGTAACATCAGCTGATTTTCTGTTTAACCAGGTCTAAAGGGAGGCATTTTTAAAGTAGCTGCCTCCAGTGGCTATGCTAAGAGTTAGCCAAATAAAAAGAGCAAAACAATCCCAAATCAAGAGATCAATAAAATCTATTGACAAGTTGATGTGACAATAATCATCATTTTGTCACAGTTTCTCATGTTTGACTTCTCAAGTCACTTAATTTTACTCATAACAAATAAAATGTTTTCAGGTCATGTGAGGACATGACGGCCAATCACAAAAGGCTTAAGGACTGTGAAATCTTTTTGCATGGCTTCACTAACCTCTTCATCCTCCTCTGGCTGTGTGAGATTTGTGCTCCAGGCTGAAAAAAAGTAGCCAAACTACAGGCACAGATATCCAATTTTCACCGGATCCAAGAAGCTAAGAACATGATGGACACTATTATTGTCAGGGATGCACAACCTGAGCTTGATGTCGAAGCAATATACCTACTGAATGATCTTCAATCCAAAACTAGATTTACTTAGAAAATGTACAAAACTACCTGGAATTTTAATGATAAACAAAACATAAACACTTAATAAAAAATTAAATAAAATGGGATATAAAGAAATTAGAAAACTATACATCCAAATATCCTTTTTGTTGTTTTGTTTTCTGATCCTGTTTGGTTTACAAAATGCATACATCTGTCCACCTGCACTAAATTGGATGTCTGTAGGCAACATAGCCAAGGCAACAGCACTTCAAAGTTATATGCCCCTAAAAATAACCTTTTCTATGTTATAATTTTACAATTTATGTGAAACAAAAAATACTGCATTCTGTGGTACGGGCCAACGCCGTCTCACTCTCAACTCATTATGAAGCAAGACTAAGCTGCGGGTTGATTCCAGTGTGGTGTAAAATACTACAAGCAAATCTACTTGGCTGTTTACAGCTTGTGTCATTCACAAACTAATGATGCATTTTGCAGCTGAAACTCCACAGTTCTTTAAATTGTAATCATGAAGTAATGAAGCATTGCTGGTAACAAGTCAGGATGATACAGTACGTAGCAGAAAGGCCCACACAAACATGGGAAAAACTAATATGCAGGATAGTAATGGCAAATCACTTGCTGTTGCCATTTAGCAGCTGATTTAGAGATATTAAAAGAAAATTCATGCTGAAAACTATTCAATGTGATTTAGGATTTAAAGGCTGAATAAAGCACCCAGCTGTCTTCTCAAAATCTTCATTGTATTTTCTACTTTATTTGAACATTATTAGCATCTAGTTGTTGTTTTGTTCCAAGTATGTAATACCTTTTCAGTTAGTCTTTAAAATGTCCCTTCAATTAACATGAAGTCAGCTAGAAATGATGTTAGCTTGTGCATCTGCTGAGCTAGGAGATGTGCACAACTAATCACCAATCGATTAGTCAGACCAGTGCACATAGTTGAAAGCTTATTTGTGTGTACAGTGTGGCGATAAAAGAACAATGTGACCCCTTTAAGATCAAGCTAGAGAGGTGAGGAGGGTGGGGATGTGTCGCACAAGCAAGTCTGCTTCTGAGTTGGAGCAGAGAAAGTAAGCTGTGAACAGCGATGGTCACTCCTGGTCCAGAAAATAGAAATTCTGTCCGGCAACTGTGCTAACCAGTCAGCAAACCAGCTGAATTTAATGAGCTCATCTGCCAGGTAAACATATGGAGACTAATTAGTATGTAACTTTCAGTACTTGTATGTGTAATGTGTGTGTAACTTTAAGTGCTTAAAAATGTATTCTAAAATCCATGCACAGATATCTAGAAATAACATGCATCAAAAAGCTGTACACATGTACAAATTTTAAAAATGCGCAAACATCAATATTTTACCCACTATTTTCATCAACCCATGCAAACGAATCTTCAAAGCACACAAAGTTAGACACAAAATGGTTCTCTCCACATAAACAAACCTGTTTGTAAAAACACCTGTTCTAAATGTGCAGGTAGATCCAAAACCATGTCATGACTTTTACTATGCGTCACCACGGTTTGCCACCTCTGGCTGTGAGAAACTGCAGTAAATGCTTTGCTACAAGCATTAAAAATAAACACTACAAAGATGTTTAGTTTTGACATAGTTCTGAGTATGCTTTACTAGTAGTGGTTAATAAAATGAAAGGAGCTAACCCAACAGACAGCTGTAGCTTCAGCCAAGGAGTAATCATCTAGCCTCCGGCTTTTGACCAGAGTTTGGAGGCAGGAAAGTTTCTGTTCAAGTTTTAGGGGACGCCATAACCCAAAACAGCAACCCTCACAGAAATGTTGCTGGTCAGTGGCAAAAAATCAAGATGGAATGGTGAGGAACATCACCGGTTTTGTTGTAGCTGAACGCTCCTGTGGGCACAGAGTTTAGTTCAACTGGTATAGCTGTCACCTCATAAATCTTGGCATTTTTTTTATTTACCTGCTCAGCAAAAAAGGGACTCTAGAGCCTACATAATCTAAAAAATATAACAAAGTAAGAAACACTTATGAATGGAACACACATATTATGCAAATAACACTTCACATACATTTTGCAGGTTCTCTTTGCAGATAGTAGTTTTG
>JBAMIG010000005.1:7833199-7843557 GCA_037177335.1 Kiunga ballochi
TAAATCTTGGCATTTTTTTTATTTACCTGCTCAGCAAAAAAGGGACTCTAGAGCCTACATAATCTAAAAAATATAACTATGAATGGAACACACATATTATGCAAATAACACTTCACATACATTTTGCAGGTTCTCTTTGCAGATAGTAGTTTTGCATTTCATTATTGATGATGTCATGACAAATTGATTTTGAGAGGCCTGACTTGTCAACTTAAAAAAATCATCTCAAATGCCCATCCCTACTGCGTACATGTGAGTGTGTGTTCGCAAGTAAGAGGGATAGGCAAAAAATGATGGAGAATGGGAGAGATGTGAGTGGCCCATCTATGAAAGCACCATTAAATTGTCAGCTATGATGGATGTTCCGCCTTTTCTGCATTAACTGGTACATTAGAAGTCATTAATTCTTCAGGATGTGCACTGGAGATCTGAGCCTCCCAGGGGGTCTCAGTGCTTCGATAAAGTGAGGGTTGAGAGAGGGATAGAGGGATGGAGGGAGAAATGAATTGTACCAGAAGAGATAGAGATACTTGCAGTAGGAGTTTAGATTTTGATGCCTGATTATGTTGTTTTAGTGGCCTTGAATGAAAAAACATTTTCAGAGTTGTTGTTTTTTTTCTATCTAATTACAGACTAATGGACATCAGCGAAGCAGCCACACACACAATTAGCACTGTTTACAGCATTTTTCTCCTGTCAACACATACTTTGTTTTCTCTTTACAGACCTGTTGAATGTCTTCAGGATCAGAGTGTGTCCTTGTCCTTTCCATGGACTCGGTACTGGCAGCGCTACCTCCAAATGAAACCTCAAAGCCAAGCAAAGCAGAAATTTCTCAAGAAACAATCATCCAATTTGACAGTTATCCTCTCAGGAACTATGTTTTATTATAAAGCAGCACATTTTCAGAAAACAACAATTAAACTTGTCAAGATTTTAATAAGAACTAGAGATGGCTTTAGTGAAATTAAGAGCTGCTTCCCTGCTGATGTTCTTTGTAAATAGTCTAACCAGAAAAACAACATTTCACTGCCAATTAAACAACAATTACGAGGCACGGCGCACTTTGCTGGGTGACTAGGAATTGCTCACAACATCGCTTAATGTGTCCATCTCACACACACAGGCCACACACGCAAATACTGAAGCAGCTTGAACCTCACAAAAAGCAATAAGAAGCAAATGAATAGAGGCCGAGAAGCTCTCCCGTCCTGCCACATAACTCTCAAAGGGTTTGAGAGCGTTTTGTGGCTCTTTGAGATTCATTTTTCGTGACCTGCTTTGCACACATGCAACCCCGCCATCTGCTGTGGGTAAATGCGGTAAGTATGTTGGATAGGGAGGGTCAAGAGGGACAAACAGTGAAAGTCTGTACCTCACGCCAAGCTGAAACAAAGCTCCTCTCGGTGCCCCCAAAGTCCCCCAGTTATGTTCAGCCTGACCAAAACCACCAGCAGGTATTTATCATGCAGAGACAGCAGGTCACAGGCGAGTGACATCGCAGTTGTTGCTGCTGTAGTCTCTGAATCAGGAAATACATCCATGCTGTCTGTGTTGAAAGCACGGTTGCTTTTTTTTTCCCTCCCCAGTTTATTCTGAGTGACTAAAATAAAAAGGCAGCTAAAGAAAATTGCTTTAAAGTTGAACAACACATAAATCACGCAAAATAATTCTTCATTCACAAAACATTTTCAACCTCCTTGCAGTTTTAGCACTAACAATGTCACATTAACTGCTTTGGATTTTTCTGTTTTGTCTCAGTTGAGTAGCAGTTACAAAGCTTGTTTTCAGCTCATCTGGTCACATAAATACCTACTTTTCAGGACAGAAATTAATCTGTGTGAAGATTCAGCCCAGTTTCTATTTCATTCATATAGAAAATTCATATGTCCCTTGGGGAAGAATTGCCTGATAGGATTTGGAAGCACCATCTTCTAAACGGTTGGTTTGCAAAAGTTGCAGATGAGAGGTTGTCAAATATTTTTGAAAGTACTTATTTGGTCATTTAGCAAGCTACTTTCAGATAAGGGGAAATTGAAAAGAAACTGCTACATTTTATAACATGACAACCCTAAAATGACATGTTTGGGCTCTATCATAATCCATATTGTGAAGATGGGCAGGACAACTAACCACCACAGCAAAAAAAACAGGTATCTCTATCCAATAAATAAGCTAATTTCCTACAGTTGTGCAACATTACAATTCATATCATCCTCATCATATGATAGGCAAGAGTAAAAGATTTTTTCAGCAAATTGACATTTTGTTATTATTACAGAGAATATCGACAGGATACAAAACAATTTTAAAAAATATTTTCAAAGTAAAACCACACATGGAGCAGTTTTTTTGGGAAAAATGAAACAAAGATCAATCCGAATGACAGGAAGAATAAAGCATCATCTGTAAAGCACACATAGTCAGGACATCGGCCAATTGTTTAATCCCCTCCATCGCCAAACTAGATTTATTGGCAAAATGGACAAACAAGATGCTTTTTGCAATCAATAAATCAAACAAGAATCATTTAAATAGCTCAACTCAACTAATATCATAGTATGTTTCTCCACATTCAGCAGAAAACCCATCTTTAATGAGCATTTTATTGCTTTTATGAGCTGCTGTAATATGATGCATAACCAGACGCCAGTTTCTGACACCGTTCTTGTGGAAATCTTCACTGGCTCCTTATCTGCAGAGGTCTCCAGTTCACTGATGTTCTTGGGTTTGCATGCTGCAACTGGTTTTTCACATCCCACCAAACATTTCATTAATGGCCACTAGAAATGTCCAAGCTTCTGCTTCGTCTCACATTCTTTCAGGATTTCCAGACACTTGATTAGATCTATCTTGTCCTGTCCTATATTGACACTGTAGGCCCCAGACTCACCACCATGCTTTACTGTGAGTAAGGTGTTATTTTCAGCTTCATTCTTCCTCCTCCAGACACGTCACAGATATAAGCTGTGTTGAATTTTTTAATGGTTCTCGTATGATTTGTTAGTGATTTTTTCCCAACCTAATTTGGGGTGGGTGTGTGGAATACTGTAGGGTCATAAATTAATATTAATATGGAATATTAACAATAATAATATATATCTCAGAGCACCACCTTTTACCTTCTAGCTTACTGTGTTGAGCTAAGGCTTCAGAGGAAACCTTCAATGTCATTGGTTGAGTAACTTAATCAATGAATAAATAATTGATAATTCACTTAATTAATCAATATACTTAATCAGTTAAATAATCAGTCTCAGACGCTTTTTCATGAGTTCTGTTTGAATTGATCAGATAATGACCCAAAAAAATCCAACAACAACCAGTTAAATAAATGGAATATTTATTTAACTAAAGGTTAACCTAAAATATAATATGGAAACTAAAATAAAAAAACGTAAAACAGATAAGACAATTATAAATAATTAATTATTAATCACCAGTTAATAATAATTGATTATAATAATAATGTCTTAAGCCAGGGTTGGGTAACTCCGGTCCTCGAGGGCCACAGTCTTTCAAATCAAACTCAAGTTTGCTAATTACCCACTGATTTGAGTCAGGGGTGTTTCACTTACGCTTACAGGACTGCGGCCCTCGAGGACCGGAGTTGCCCACCCCTGGCTTAGGTGAAGGCTCCTCTAATGTTGACATGTTTTCTTGAAGTCATAAATTTCACAAGGAAATGGTTTGCCTTTGGGGTCACTTGCTACAATACTGTAGATTAAAATGTACGCGGCCTCCAATGAGAAAGGTCTCCAGAGTTTAATAATGTTGTAAAAGAAGCAGGTGGATGAACTGTGACGTGTTCAGGGATATACTGTCTGCTCAGACTAAGCAATGTTCAACCAACCACATGTGTTGACTGCAACTTTGATGTATCAGCCAACATGAATCCAAAACAAGCTGCAAAAGCGAAGCTGGAATTTAATTTTTTAAAGTAAATAAAAGGAATGTTTTCTAGTGGCCACATGAGTGAGCTGATCTTCAGATGCCATATTTCCATGTGAAGAAACAATTAAAGACAGAAAGACCCACAAAAGACGATAGCAGTAGGTCTCACAAATGAGGAGAATGTTTGATTATTTTTATTGTTTTCTAGATTTCAGTTACTGCCTGCAAATGTTGAATATTAAGACATTTGTTCATTTCTATTTGAGCCCCCACCCTTCCTGAAAAGAAAGCCCAATAACCAAACCCATGAGTAGCCAGGGTGCTTTACCAATTAACTTATTTGATGTGATAAAACTTTCTCTGACACCCGAGTTGAGGATCATATAATTTCATATACCACGAACAAAAATGAAGCCAATGTCCAACTAATTCCTGAATAAAGTGCTTTCTCTCAACTATAAGCAGCCTTTCTCACTCATTTTATACCCTTTCTCACATTAACATAGTCACAGATATTAAAATGAGTCGTAGGCCTGCTTAAGCCATCAGTGTTGCGTATGAAAAGTTGTTCCATAAAACTGGTTCAACTTTACATTAGAAGTACTATACCCAGCAGAGGATAATCTTAACTATTCATTTTCTCTTGTTTTTAGTATAATTCGTATAATAAAAATAGGTGGGAGGCGATGAAAACAAAGATTCATTCATTCAATAATATTATAATCATACTTTATTGTTTTTGGATAATAGTTTTGGTTAAAGAAAAATCCATCTAACTTTATATATATTTATCTTAATACAGGAATTTACTTTCTCACAGTGTTTAAAGCCCAGATAAGCAGCATAAAAGTAGATGGATGGTCAATGTTTACAGATTAAAAACAGGCAGTCTTTATGTTAACTTGTGTGACTGATTGGGAATAAAAATAAGTCAATTAGAATTTTCATTAAAGAAACCCTCTTGAATGGTTAAACCATCGGTGTGCAGCGATCGTGCTTTAGGCTTGCGGAAAAAGCACACAAAGAAGATATCTTTGTTTTAGGAAAGAAATTACTCTATTAAATACGAGAACATTTTCAAAGCAAACATTTGCTGATAGAGAATGGTTTCTGTTATTAAATATTAATTACTTAAAGACAGCAGACAGTCCAATAATAAATCTCCAGAAGAGCTTCAGGCATGTTGAATCTATCATATTTGTGATATAGCCCACTCAGTTATCGTGTTTTTTTTTCTTTATGATTATTTTCTGATGAGCATTGCGGCTGACATTTGGGGCATTAAGCATGTCCCACCTTCACTTGCTCCACTTGCGTCCAGCCCACACGTTTAAAGCTCCCTGAGCGCTGAACCCTCCACTGAGTTGATTGACCCGTGGCAGATTTCTCTCATCTCTCAAGACCTTCCTGGAATACACAGAGGGCTTGACTAATTACTCTTAAAAACAAGAGGGATGTGGGTGGTTTGTAATTGGCAAGAGTCAGCATCCAGTGAAAGATCACTCGTCTTGAGGGCATGTGTGTCTGAGCCTCCCATTCAAGCCGTTTCTGCTCAGCCAGCTGGTTTTTCACTTTTTTTTATGCTACTACGATCCCCCGCTGTTGTATTCTGTCCATCTTGAAATCATTCATAACCTTGATGTTTGTTAGTGATGGCTGAAAGATTTAGGTTGCGAAGCGGTTAAAGTAAAATTTGTTCCTTTGCAGTTCCAGTCTTTTACAAACTCTCATTTATATGATGCGGCGACGGAGGAAATGCACGGTCAGTTGTCAGAACTTGTAGCTGCAAATTGGCAAGACAGAGTGCATGAGCAATGTGGAAAACATTGAGCTGCAGTGTGATCTTGAAGTGAGTGGGAGGGATGCCATACATTGCAAGTGGCATATCCACTGACAGGAGGCAACCAGAAACAAGGCCACTCTATTTCCAATTGGAATGCAGCAGCAGCAGGGACATCTCCAGTAATTACATGGGCTATGGTTTTAAAAAAAGAAATTATTTTTAAAATATCTTATCTTTATGACAAGGGAAAAAAAAGATTGCAGTGTCAGGAATCCACCTGGAAATGTTTAGCTGCAGCTGGAATTCCTGCTTAGTAATTCAACAACACAGCTCCTTTGGGAGTCGCCTTGTTTGCTCTGGTTTTGAATTGAAGTTGTTTTACTTGGTATGACAAGGACTCGTATTGACTTTCACAGAAACCTGCTGCCTGAGAGTGTGGGATGCCATCCATAGATAATGTGAAATCCGTTTCCCCATAGCATGATGAGGCAGGAGCCGAGGCGTGCTGTTTAAGTCGGTATTCATCGGTTCATCGTCCTCAATAAAGCCGCGAGTCCGATACCCTTTTCAGTGCGAGCCATAATTACAGCGCATTCAGGGTGATTATGCAGGCGTGCAAGATGGCAGGCAAATAATAAAGGAGATTTCACTTCAGCTGTCAGCTGCCACGCCACTGAATGACAAAGGAAAATGTAAAGAAGCAGAACTTCATTTCAAAAGACATATATGAGATATGCCAAGTACATCAAGAGCGACCTTAAACTTTTAAAGGAAAAGTTATTGGAAATGGAATTACGAACTGTCACGGGCAAAGTCATTTCCTTTTTCCCCCCAAGGCCGTTTTTGGCCTTTGCAATAGCTCTAATATTAGAAAATATTACTGCAAGAATTATTTTCTGACATTCAAATGTTATTGCTTGCACAAGTATGTGTGTTGCTGCTTCCCTTGTTCATTTGGGCACTTGGCAATGTATGACAAATAGATGTAGCAAAAAAAAAAGGAAGAAAGAAGCTTTGTTGTTTCTAGCAGTGGCACAGGCTTAAGTCTCTGCAGCTTCTTGGACAAGCCGTACACATATCAATAATTGAGTGTCTCTTTTAAAAAGTGGGGGGTTGGGGGGTGGAGGTGGAGCATTGAAAATTTAATGACTTGTCATTATTCTCCCCCCTCTAACACCACCACTGTACCGCACGTTACCCTCTTCTTTACCTCAGCAGCATCCCTCTTCCTCTCCTGTAGACAGAGCATTGAGGGAGAAAGGTGAGACGGGGGGGGCGCCGCACCTCCGTCACTGCCCTCAGTTTCACCTGAGCTTTTACAAAACCTCAGCCACTGAACTCCACTGGAGAACCATTAAAAGCCAACATGTAAGTACATTTTGACATGTCAGTTGAGGGTCAGAGTGGGGTGGGGGTTAGGGGGGAGCGAGAGGGGTATGATAGTCCAACAGTGATTTTAGGTCTTGTCTCCTATTTTTAGAAAGAAAAGTTTTTTTTATAAAAACACACCCAAAGTGAATGAAAAATGCCTCTTTAATAACAAAGTGCGTGGATGTTTTCAGGGTTTTTATTCCCATTGTTTGTTATAATCTCTGAGGACATTGCAATCAAACAAATGATAAGACCTTTTTTTGACGATATGACCAATCCCAAGCTAACAATTATTTCATGCACACATTTTAGGTAAAGTCATTTCTAAACAACGTATGTGTCAAAATACATCATTATTGTTGTTCATTTAATTTTTAAAACTCCTAAACATTTGCCCTGAAATGCTTTCCATGACCTACTTTACCTGCAAATGTCCTCCAACTATGGAAACACTTAAGTATGTCTAGTCAAGCTTGGGTAACACAACGTGTCCAGACACTGATTTATTACAAATGAATGTTTTAGTCCTCTTCCTGGTAAGATGGCTGATAATTTATTAAGTTTTTTTTATGTGCCAGCAAACATGCATTGTGTAAAGTATCTCTGAGCATATGTTACCCTCAGCTTATATAGTGCTAAATAAGCTGTGTGAAAACACCTTGCTGCTAAAACACACACAGCCATGAGTCACTCACCCCCATGTTGTCATCACTACTGAAATTAGATTGTGAATAGATTAGCTTATTTGTCAGAATTGCTAATGAAACTAACTGTTTTTTGTGTGCTCAGATTACTGAGCTTTCTCCTTGTTTGAGCTTTTCCAGGTGTAACGTGATGGCTTGTAGCCTGCCTCTTCCTGCTGACCTTTCTTGACAGGGGGGGCATTTTGTTTCTCTTGGTTTGTGTCAAGTTTTTCTCTTTCTTTGCACTTCACAGTGGCTCTGTGTGCGTGCGGTGACATGGTGGCCCCTTGCATGCTCGCTGGAGCATAACATTCTGTCGGTAGAGACAGCAGGTCTTTGGTACAGAACCTGGTGCTTGACAGCCTCTCACAGTCTGTATCTGATGGCGGTGCTTTCCTGACAGCTGGCGGTTTTTGGTTTTTTAGCACACATACAGATTCTGATTGTGTACTTCTTAGCAGGGCGCTCCACAACTCACCCAATGCCCCAAGCCCCCTCAGGAAAACGATCAGTTTTGTGAGGTGAGACTTACAAACTTCCTCCATCAGCAGGATTGCATGTATGAAGGTGGTGGAGGTGGCGTATACCTTCTGTGTATCCCTTTTTTTTTGTTTCGGTTGTTGAGATGATGCACTTCATTTTTCCTCTCGAAGCAGCTCAGCTACAGTGGAGTAGTTGGTTAGGAGGGGATTGACCAAGCCACATGTCATGCCATGGCTTCCAATTACTTTTACTTCACCCACCCATCCTTCCACAAGAGCTTTGTTTTACCAGCACCATTCTCTGAAACATATCTGTGGTACACCAAACCTGTCAGTGGAAGGGCTTTTAGAAGCTTACTTTGCTCTTCGTCTTCCACTCTTGTAAGGATTCTCCTCCTCTGCCTCATTCCCAGAATCCGCACTTCTACCTGCGCATCATCCTTCTGTTCTAATGAGAGGCAGGGATCAGTGAGGCAGACCCCTGGAGTTTGACAGAGATACCTGTTGTGTCTCCATATTTCTTCCTCCTCATTCTCCTCTCTTCACCCTCTTTCTGTCTCTCCTTCCTCTCCCTAAACACCAGAGCTGTCGGCTCCTGGCAGTTTGATTCTAAACTGTTCCCCCATGTCGGCAGTAGCTGCCATGACAGAGAATAAAACAAGTGAAATGTAGAGTTTGTAGTGAACAATAGGTGGATTGGTTTCCTCTCACATGGCGTGTGGAAGTCTTGAGTTTTTCTTATTCAGACTTTACGTCTTGTTTGTTTTGTTTTTTAAAAAAAATATATATATAAATATATATATTGATTTATGTAAAGAAATTGCTAAGTATTGATAACTGTTTTTGGGAGGAATCAATATCCACTGGTCAGAATAATTGCTATCACTGCAATCTACTTTTATTTAAAACAGCTCGACACACTTCAGGCTTCAAATGGCAGGAACTTTAAATATGAAAACGTCCTAGACTGCTACAAGAAACAGCGGAAGGCTGTTTGAAAGGTGACATGTTTGTTTATTGTTAATTAGAATTATTCAAACCATATTGTAATAATATTAACCTAATTATCTAATAAACCTTATGAGGATATAAACTGAGCCAACAACACTTAAAACTGGAAAATATATAATATATATATATATATATATATATAGGTAGAGGTTATCTTTATACCAACTGTGAGGAGGAATAAGGTAAATTTTGTTTAATTATGGTATGTGCTTTTGATTGACAGGCATCCAATATCCGCAGCAAAAAAACAGAGGGTAGCAGATAAACAGTTGTGTTTTTTTATTGTTTTGTCCAGCATTAAAGCAAGCACAATGATGGTCTGGCTGCTGTATTGTGCTGAGCTTACTTTGTCAAGAGGAGCTTCGTGTATATGTGTATACACAGAAATCCTCTTGGCAACCAGAAAATGTATTGTTTATTTTAAATAAATATTTGGCTGCATGTTGGCGCAGTGGTTAGCACAGTGGCCTCACAGCAAGGAGGTTGCAGGTTCGAACCTTGGTGTGGAGTTTGCATGTTCTCCCTGTGTTAGCGTGGGTTCTCTCCAGGTAATGATAATAATAATGGTTCAAAAGCAAAAGTGAAACTAAACGGGAGCAGGTCTGCAGTGCTGGCTGTAGCCCAGGTGCAGGAGGCGTGTCTGTTAACAAGCAGCAGTAGCAGCTACTTCCTGGTAGAGGTGAGTGTTAAAGTTTTCTGGTGGGGAGGGTGAATCACCTCCGTGTGACGTCACAGGGAGGCCTTTGCTTTGCTCAAGATAAAACCTTCTTTTCACAGATATAAAGCTACAAAATGCATGTATGATAAATGAATTACTCCAGGAATTCTTTTAACATATAAATAACACTAATAGAAGATTAAAAGTTGATTTTGCATACTTTAGGCCCTTTAAAGTTAGAGTGTAAAAAATTACTAGTGCTATATATTGTCATAAAAATAAAAACCAAGCACGTTTGAGAATGGCCAGTGCCCAAAAATGGCAAAAACTTTTCTTCACAAAAATGTTTTTCCTCACCTCACATCCAGCAACAACTGCCTTACTGGGAACTACATGAAAGCTGTGTGCATGTGTTCTCATTTATCTATTCAGAGACAATGTATTCATGGCGGCACAGATATGACCACATATTTATA
>JBAMIG010000005.1:7852867-7869227 GCA_037177335.1 Kiunga ballochi
TCATATCCACTCTGACTCTTCTCTTCTGTGCTATAGCCACTTCTAATATTAGGGTAATTCAGTCATACAGTACGTCTCAACCTCTAAAGGAAGCTGAATAATATTATACTGTATTCCATGTAAATCACCTTTCAGTAATATTAGAAACATAACACCAATGGATTAGATAAGTCTTTGATAAGGACATATTATGATTTTCTAAGGCCTGCTATGTATAGTCAACTTTTAGCTAGGTGTAGCTAACATTAGCATCAAATTATTTTGCACATGTTGATTATCAAGTATAGTAGTAAAACTTAGAGGGTTGTTGGGTCAAATTTGTAAACTATCTTGAAGAAAATAAAACCACAGAACTGTGTAACAGAGCACTAATGTTTTATTTTACAATCTTCGAGAATATACCTTCTGCTTCAACCATAAACACAATACTTTAGGTATGCTAACTCTTTCAACAACAGCAATGTGGATGATACATGCTGTACGACCTTGTTGTTCTGAGTCTGTAGTGTGTAGCTCAAAATAACCAGTAACAGTTTTGTTAGCTGATTTTGATAATGTATATTAAATGTGTAAAGGCATTGATGTGCTGATGTGTATGTTCCATGCATGCTAACATGATTAAACATTGGCTGTTTCTGGGAAGAAGATAACAACAGCAGGTTATGTTTTTATTTAATCTATTTTTATTTAATTTGTCATTGTTTTCATATAAGGTCAATGAAGAAAGGGGAAAAATAAAACTAAGTGTTTTCAGCACAACAGCATTCTGTGAAGTTAAGTAATTGCACCAATCAAAACTTAATTAAGGTGAGTTTCAGAGAATTAAATGCTGCTCTGCAATGTTTAAAGAATATTTTTCTTACATAAATTTAGTATATTTAGAATCCTAGATTCTTTTTGTGCCTGTAACATAATAAATAAAAATATTTCATTATGTCATAATGCTTTTGAAAGATGCGATGCAATGTGACAAAATTTCCACCAGTAAGACTTAACTTTAACACAAAAGAAAACCTTGTCCTGCAATTTCTGAAGAGTAAATACTTCAGTGTATTTTTGTTTTTAGGTTTTCCAGTTTAATGTTGGATATAGCCAAAATATATTATTTCAAACTTATTCTTTCAAACATAAAGGGGATTTTTTATATGGTTTACGTGCTGTTTGAGCTTCAGTTTAATTGTCGGATCTTTTGAAAATTATTTTTTTGTTTTTAATCATTTTTCAACATTTATTATTTATCTTGTTTTTGTTATTTATTGGTGTTTCTGATGTTCAGTTCAAGTATTTGGCATCCATTTTATTTGTGGACTGTCTGTTTGTGTGTTAATGCTGTTATAAATGCACTAGTGCACTCCATTTAACCTGAATTCAGTAATAAAAACCCCTTCCTTTTTTTTTAACAAAATTGTGTTTCTAAAAATCCACATTGAAATATGTTGACCTTTTTTCTTTATACCACCATGTTGCTTTTAGCAATACTGCGAGATCACATGCAAGTTATGAGATCAGTATTTTAATATGGCCACCAGCTATGATGCAGAATTTATGGTTCTTTTGGTTCCCTGTGAGCTACAAATTTTAAATACCAGTCATAAACTCATAAATGACATGAATGAAATCCCCTGTATTAAAGTCAGGAGGGGAGAATGTAAATGCAAAAGTGATCCAAGGAAATTTTGACCAAATAAATAGTAGTTTGTCCCTGTGTAGAGTTGGCATATCATTGTAGACTCTCCTTCCTCAGTTTTCTCTGATTAAAGCTCATTTTCTTTTGGGTTTAAAAATGCGCGCCCGGTCAAAGAGACATTATACAGCAGTTTTTCTTATTGCTCTCCTTTTCAACCTTTCAAAGAGCTCATCTCAACACGGTTTTTTGTCCACAGAAAGCGGGACGCATTAATAATCACCTCCA
The DNA here is from genome assembly GCA_037177335.1 of Kiunga ballochi. NCBI lineage: Eukaryota > Metazoa > Chordata > Actinopteri > Atheriniformes > Pseudomugilidae > Kiunga > Kiunga ballochi. Next base: position 7,854,780 of record JBAMIG010000005.1, read on the forward strand.
TGCAACACTGGGACAATCGTCGAACAAAGGGCTCCTGCACAGAAGTCGTTAATGTCTCAAAGGAACTGCTATTGACATCTCAGTTCTTTACAGGAATCGCACCGATAGAACATCCGTCTGTGATAAAATACCTTTTATCCTCATAGTAAATGTGCAGGAAAGATGCAGAGGTCAGGAGATCATCTTGTTGACATGTGAAAACAGAAAGTGGGGGATTATTGATCAACAGAGATCAGATCCAAATATTAGCTTTTGCCAGGACAGTACTTTGGAAAAGTACTTTTTCCCCTGCATTAGTGTGGCTAAGAGGAAAATACAGAGGATTTGGGTTTAAAGTCGTTAATTCTGTGTAGTCTTGTGCTTCAGGCTGTGTTTTGAATCAAATGCATTTACATCTTGAAACTCTGAAGAGAGGCGAAATAATTTTAACATTCCCCATTAAAAAACATTGCTCTTGCATTGAATGACAATCGAAAAGATGGAAAATGATATGTCTGTACCAAACTTTTTTAAAGTTGACGATCCCATTACGGATCCCTGATTAGAATGAGATATAATGTATTCTAATGACTGAAGGCTTTATGAGCACCCTTTTGATGGTGCTGCAGGTTGAAGTGTAGCAAACCGAAAGACTTTGTATACTTTTAGAGAGCAAAAATACGATTACTGATTACATATTTTGTTGTGTGCAATTTTTAACCAGACCGTACAGCCAATATCCATTACCTCATCTTCTGCATGCTAGATTAGTTGCAGGCTGCATGCGACATATGAGATGTTTATTAGTTGCCCTGGCAGAAAAGAGCCCCCTCTACTGTGAAGAGCTGCATCCTAGTTATAAACCCTTTTAATTTAAATGGTTTGAGATCAATGACCCTCGTGTCGAGCTTCATTTCCTTCAGGGTGTTCACACAGGACGTGTAGTTTAATACTTTGTAGCCCTGAAAGGTGGATGGCTTCCTGGTCTTCTCAGCTTTGAATGTGAGAACTTTCAGACAATGTAGCATAGGTTTACAAATACCTACAATAAGCCATATATTTCTGTGAGTCTCTATACGCCAGTATGTATTTAGTCATTTAAAGCTCCCTTATTTGACGTGCTGCACAGTGTCTGTATTTGGACAGTGTTCCTTTAAGGCCACACCCTTCCCAAGTGCATTCAGGAAATGAAATGCCAACACTCACAGGTGTCTTGTGAGAATATGAAAACAGGAAGTGCAGTTCATGCCAGGAGTGAAATAATGTCAAACTCACATCTGCTGCCGAGGAGATTGCAAAACAAAGGTGAACACATAGAAAGCATATCAGCTTGACTCATTTGTCAACGGTGGGGAGTAGCTAGGAGCTAAGCAGGAAAAGGAACACTTGTGCTTCACGTGCGATATTTGTATCATACATCGGGCTTGTCTCCAGTTGTTAGATCAAATTATTCTTTTCCCCCTCGGAAGGCTGCTTGTAATCAGCAGTCTAAAATGTCTGCTCTCCCACAATGGAGATGAGCTGGTTGATTTCGTGCAGCTCCTGGGTGTGGTGTGCTTGGCCAGGAGCATGCTGCGAGGCCCTGACAGGAAGACAGTGCTGGACCAAAGCTGCAGGAGTCTGGTAAGATTTGTTAATGATTGTTGCCTCGGCTGTAACGCAGGAAATTCTCCTGAGTGGCATAATATTTAATACTCCAGTGCTCTGCTTGTATTTGTAGACTATTGCTGCAATCCCAAGCCAAAATTATTGACTACTACACTGGGATAATGGCTTGGGATGTTAAACATGAGGCAGGATAGGCTTCAGCCCAGCTATAGCTGAAATGACAAAGACCGAGAGCTTAGAAGCTTCCTGTTAGGTGTTAATTTTCTGCTTCCGTGTTTTTACAGTCCAATTTAAGTTTATGGGAACTTGACATAGAAATACTGATGGCTTTAATACTTCCCTGATTTATCCCAATATCCTGACCCTTCCTTGTTTCAGATCTGTTACACTGTGCAAGTCTTTCTTAAATTCTTTTGAGACACACTTTTACAAATTACCATTAAAAAAATTGGGGCAATAGGTGGTTTTTCTCTTTCATCGGTAGAATTCCTATATTCTATCTAAATGCTAATGATCTAATTGATATTTGTGGGCATGAATAACTTCCAGAAAAGCCCAAAAACCAAAGAAGCAAGGCTTTTGATTAGATTTTGATGGTTTTCACTTCTTTTTTTTTCTTGTATTTCTTTTAACATCGAGGGGAAAGTGAATCTCCTAAACCGGCCAGACCAAGAAAATAGAGCTTTTAACAAACTATCTGGTGGTGATGTTCAGAGACAACGTCCCCAACATAACCAGCTAAATATGTTTTCCATCTTAATGTGCCTGTTTTGCATCTTTTTGCACCATTTCAGTTAAGGAAGCTCATTATTTTTATTGTTTATCAAGAGCATATAGAGTGCATTGGTGGGGGGTGATCTATGTTGTTATTGTGATCCTATTTCAAAAAGATTGTTATGATTATTTGTTTCAGTTCAGAGCAGTCACCAGATCTATCAGACCACCTCCAGACATCTTTAATCTGCTTTGCAGCTGTGAGGAGCGTCTCATGGAGAACGACACCAAAGGCAATTGCTCTTTTCAACACTTTTGGAGAATGTTTCTTTGCTCTTTCCTTTATTGAGATTATATATATTAGTGTCCATTCAAGCGCTTTGAAACAACTTGCACTTAATTTGCACGACCTATATTGTGAATTCCCCCCGTGAATGGACTACATTCAGCACACAGGAGTAATGATGAAAATAAAAAAACAGCACTGAAACATGTTTAGTTTCACAGCATCATGTGTATATGGTTAAAACGGTGCCGGTATGTCTGAACGTTTTCACATTTTTTATTAAAATTGGCATTGCTCCCATAAGTTTGCACAAGCTTCCATGTGTTTTTTTGTGTTAAAGCAGTCAGTATAACCCTGTTTTTACAACATGAGACTGAATCAACCCTCTATAATGCTAACTGTTTTGATTCTTACTATGAAATTACTTTTACTATACTTTAAATGTTGCTGCTGATTTTACATTATCCACTTACCAATTGCTGCTTTGAGCTTTTATTGTGAAGGAGGCCTTGTGTTTGGCTGCATTTGCAGAAGAAAGTAGATTTATTTAAAGTACATCTGTACACCTGCTTTAAATGATTCAATTTCCTTCTTGAATTATTCTTGTTCTCTTCTTCTGCGATATGCTGCTGGACGGATATAGCTGTTTGAGCAGAGCTGGCCGTATAGGCAGCTGCTAGGGAGCCACTCACTGCAGGGAGGAGTCGCTGTGAGGCATCAAAAAGAAAAAAAATCAATCAAATTGGATAGAAATAAATGATGGCAATAATTTGTCCAACTGGCACTCTTTCCTCCTTCTCTTTCTTGAAAAGAAAAGATGATCATATAGACAGATAACCTGAAAAAAGGAGATTTCAGTATAGAGATTTTTTTTTCATGCAACATTAAAATCCTCATTCGCTCCAGCTGCCGGTTTGCGGTGTTTGAATGAAGCAGAGTTTCTGTATAATTCTGCTGTAGTTCCAGTGAGAATCCATCAAATCCTGCTTCAGCTCCATATTTTAGTGATGCAGACTCCCGGCTGCATCACTGTGTTGTTTAAAACGTCTGTCTGCTGCTTTATTTTCGGTTTTGTACAGAACCGGGTACATTTACCCTACATCTGTCCAGATTCTCTTAGAAAGCAGCCACTTGAGACTCCCCTACAGAGGGGCGTCCTTCATATCTTCAACACCTGCTAAAATGTTACCCATCTTTTTTGCAGGCTCTGATATTACTGTGCCATCATTCATTCCCTTATTAAACTGACTTTTACAGTTAAACTTTAGTTACTAATTAAAATAAATATAATAAAAATTATAGATAACTGAAATAAAGGTTATTCAAATGAAGTGTAATGCCACAACAGACTGAATGTTGTGGTGGAGCAGTGTAACAGTGGATGTTCTGTATTTTTGAATCCAGCTACCAGTCAGCCATCAGGCAGCAGCAACAGGTGAACAGCAGCAGGAAACAGGTGAGTTCTATGATCATTACAGCAGCAGGTATGTTTCAAATGTTAATATGTACAAATCCACATTTTTGGATTGAATCACATCAAGTAGTCAGAACTTTAAAATAAAAAAAAAAAAAATACAATAATCCCACTAACACCTGCATCTGATCTTATCTTGTTAAAATTTAACTAACAATAAATTGATCCAATGTTTCAAACATGTCTAGTATAACCAGTGTGACTTGTAGTTTCCACCGATACCTCAAAGTTTCGTCTACAGGGTACCAAAGTTTCTGGTCATGTCTGAATTTGAGACACTCGGTTGCAGTTAAGGTTGCTGCTGTACGTCCATCCAACTATTGCTCCACGCTCTGAGAGTCAAAACAAGATGCACGCGGAGTAACTCCTGCTGTAGGTTGTGTTTGTACTGATCTGAGGCGGGTTTCTTTTCTAATATAACGCCAGGGGATTCTAGATTAACTTCCACCTTTTGTTCCTAACCTAAAGGTCGCGTGTTGAGGGCTGGCCATTAGCTGGAGGTCTCTGAGACAGACAGGAGGAAGCGTGTGGGCGCGTGTACAGTCACTAGAGAGGGGAGCTGTCCGTGGTGCTGAAACCTGCTGTATGCCAACGCTTCTGCTCTGTCTATAAAAGCTGTTCGGAAGCAGAATAAATGCTGTTTTCTGTTAGTATCCAGTTACAACCGAAATGTCACAGACAGGATGGGGTGGTGGTGGTGGTATTTCACACGAAAGGAGAAACAAAGATGATTTAGGTGAACCTACAGGGAGAATATCGAAGTTGTTTTCTTGAGAAAGAAAGAAAAGACTGAAAAATCCTCAACACATGCAGGATCGCCCCCTTTTTTTAAGCCGATGGTAGCGATGTGGTGTGAAATATGAGTGTGGTTGGGAGGAATATGCGCCTTTTGAAGGTGGGGGTACTATTTCAACCCACTGTCCGTGCCTCAGAAAGGCGATATTTGACTTCAAATGCCATATTTAGCAAAAACGCTCGGTTACTTTGAGTGATTGGGGCGAGGACGAATGGCATCTTGCAATCCAAAAAAGACGACAGAGCCCATCGTGGACCCCGTAAGAGCCAATAGTATCGAAGAGCTTCTGTATGCATAAGCGGTGGATGGAGCTACTCTGGGTATACTTCCGCGTCCAATGCATGTTCATGTGTAGGTTGAATGGATGAAACTGAGTGCGGAGAGGTATAGGCACGCTGTGATACGGCCGTATATATATTTGCGGTCAGGACTATCTTCTTTTAAAGACAACCTCCGCCTTGCATTGGTTTCCACTCAGTGATGTCGCGTATTTGTGTGGCGCACCTGTGAAGAGCGAGACAGGCAGAAGCCGGGTTTTTTTTTAATTATTTGATTCCTTTTCTTTCTTCTGTTCCTCCCCCCCCCCTTTTTTTTTTTGTTTCATGCATTTGCTGAAAGGAGATCATTTCTGTGTTTTTGATTTAATAAATATTTCATTTCCTCATTTTATCTTGTTTGTGTTGCCTTTTATGTTTGCAAGTTTGAACTAAGAAAGCGGAATTCATCATTTTACAAGCTACAGTATTGGCCAGGTGTTTCATTCAGAGATTGTTTGCCAAAGGACGTCCATAACTTTCATTTGTAGAAACGGTAAGATATTTTTTCCCACATTTGCTCATTCATCTGAAACATTTTTTTAAAGTCGATTTCGCATCGTGTTTGGATTGTTGGAGGACATTGCAGATCATACCAGCGACTGTAGTCGCAGCCTATTTGAATGTATGCAGGCGCGACAGGAAAGTCACCGTGGTGCATTCATGTCCACACTGACGGCTGAATTTCCAACTCGGAACTGCGATGCATGTGTGTAAGAGACTTACAGTAGGCTATCACCGCACATGGGCCAATTTTTCAGACATGGTTGAACGCATTTTTGCTCTCGTGTGTAGGAATATAGGCCTTAGTAGAGAAACGAAACAGTGGATCTGCACAATAGTCATTGTTTTACTGCATCTGAGAGGCAAATGCATGTTGGAACTATTAGACTACCAATCTCTTCATCGCATCATTTCTTGTGTATATTTTTACATTGGTAATTTAAATATAGGAAATAAAAAAAATAAAAAATCTGGTTTAATCTTTTTTTAAATATCTGAACTCTATAGCCTAGTTTGTGTAAGATATGTGCATTTTAAATAGTCAAAACGCACGTGATTTGTAAGGTAAGGTGATAGTTTAGCGTTTAAAAATCCTTTTACCATTTAGGTGTAAAATAGCAATTTGTAGCTGATGAAGAGCGTGTTCAGACTCATAGCAGCCCAAGTGATGGGAACATGCAGCCTGTAGGTTGTAGCCTAGTAAGTGCAGCCTGCGTATTGTGCTACTTTATTGTTGCTGGAGGAACTTCTGAAGTCATAGTACTATTTCGATAGTTTTTTTTTAAAAAAACTTCCAGTTAGATCTTGCTTGGTAGCTTTTCAAAATCTATAGTTATGAAAAAAAATCTAGATTTACACTTCTTCATTAGTTTAAAGGCAGTTTCTACACTCTAGCATTAATAATTTACAACTGTTTAAGTTGTTTTGGCCAATAGTTTGATTCCAAGACTCTGTGCAATAGTGTATATAAAAAGAATACCCGTGTATCTGTGTAAATCTTTTAAAAAGTAAAATCGGAAGCACATCAGATATGCTCTTTGTAGCTTGAGCTAACTGTAAAGGATCAAATTATGTTATTTTGCCTAAGTTTATCCTGAGCATTGGGGTAGGCTACTGGTGGTATCCGTAGGTTTAGCTGCTGGGACTATTTTAGTGGATTTTTCAAATATATCTTTGTCACTTTAGTTAGAATTCAGGAAGAATACACCTGAAGCTAATTAGTTAATCAATTTCCGGGTTATAGACCAGGTCGCTGCTGATTGGTCAATGGTCTGATTAGTTTATTTAACGTGGCGACGTTCCCGCCTCCGCCCCTATTCGCTGCTCCAAAGACTGCAACCCAAACTTTGATGTCTGCAGAAGCTACCTTATTAAACACCAACAACGCCGACTTGACCCCTTAAGGTAAGACCTCTAAAAGGCGTTGTGCGACAATATCTGCTTGCTAAAAAAAATATATCCAAAAACGTACTTGAAATACACCCGAAAAGTAAAGAGTCGAGTTAGCTAGCAAAGCCTAAGTAGAGCTTGCGTAGCAAACACGCAGTCGTTTTAGCATCACGTATAATGTCTGAGTCTTCCTTAAACTTAAGGTTAATAAATTCAGCCCTTAATGGTGAGTTAAAACAATAATTCACTGATGGCTAACACAAGTTTGCTCCCGTTTGCCATACTATATTTAAAACGACCCCGCTTGCCAAGTTTCAGACAAACCGAAGGCTTAATTGTGAACTGTAATATACTTTTTCTCTAAAAGTAGTTACCATTGAATTGAAATTACGTGACATAGCTTTGGGTTGTGTACACCTTAGGGTTGTTTGGCCACAGTAAGAACAGGTGTGGCAGATTTACCAATTAACACACTAAGTTAATCAAAAGCTATTATTTTTTTTAGTTTTGAGACTAACAATTTATTTCAAGAGTAATTGAAGAGTATTTAATTTAATCTTTTAATTATAAATTTTTTGTTACTAAAATTCACATTAGACAAGTTTATTTATTATTTAGAAGAATTTAGTTTCCATGTCCAACAGTATGGGACATTTCTAAAGATGCAATTAAATTTGTAGTTTGAAAAACTGACTTTTTAAAAGAATTTAGTTATTTTTACTTATAGAGCTACTTATAGTTGTATTTGGTTAAGTGTAGTGTTCAACCTTGTAATATACAGGGATTAAAAATGAACAAGCTGTCTTATCAATTTAAAAATATAAGCTATTTATGGACTTGCATAGTTCCTGTTAAAGTTTTAAAGAGTACTAATTAAGTAGTGATTCTTTTCTGTATGTTGACAGCATAAAGTATATCTTAACTTTAATGAAGCCACTGTATATCTGTCACAAATATGTGATGGGTATCTGATGCTTTAAGACAAATGTTCCCTCCTCTGTTCATGCAACCTCTTTCTGAGGATGAGAGATAAGAGTGGTTGTATTCATGCATTGAAACCCTGTTTGCTTCTTTTAAAAAAATGAAAGAAAAGGCTGTTGATATCAAGTAAAATGCAGCACATTGAAGCTACACGTCACACTGCTTTGTAAGCTGTGTGTGTGCGTTAGAACTTGGCTAGTATACAGTGTCTTCAGCAAGAGGCAATTCTGCCCCCTTTGTCCTTCTTAAATGGCCATCCATCCCCCTTTTTCTTTATGGCATCTACTCTCTCCACAGTCCTGTTGAGCTAGTCAGGGCTCTGGATGCTGCACAATATTGTCTCTTTTTTCAGGCTTGTATTGTCTGTTGGCCACAGGGTGGTCCTGACTGAGCACATGCAGGTAATTGGTGGAGGCCAGTAATGCATATTGCCCCTGTATGCACTCACTTCATCAATACAGAATGCTACGTCTCATGCTAATATCAGATTTTTGTTTGGTGTGTGTCAGAATGAAGATAATCAGTAAGAACTTGAATCTGGGTGGGGGGAAGGTGCACTGCTGTAAGAACAGACCACCACTGAATTTGTATGGACTGGGTCACAATAACAGTACCTTGATGTTTTTGTTGTTGATATCCATTATCAGGAAAATATAAGACTAAGGTTGTTGCAGTCTAATTTTTCTCTAAACTCTAAGACATATTTATTTAAAACAATTGTCTTACTTTTACATCCAAGAGTAAGCCAAACTCTTATGACCTGCATCCCTGTTGTCTAATGTATGTATAACAATTTATTAGTCATTGAAGTTTCATTGTAACCTCTAATGGATTTAGTGTAGTTTATTGTAAATTATTAACATCCTTAGTTGTATTTTTGTATTTAATTTACAAACACAGGCAGGATGACTAAGATTTTATTTACTTCACAATATAAGCAAGTACACATCACACCAGATAGGAGTATTCATAGGGAATAAAATTAATTGTATTCTTCCAACAGACTTCACACTTCGGATTAATTCATAAATATTTGATACAGTTGATATGTCAGTCACTTTAGCAAAATTATAACTCAAAATAAATTCTGTATCTGGATTTCTTTTTTCATTTGTAAAATAGAAGATGGATAAAAAAATCTGAAATTCCAGGAACATGGTGAGAAATTGTGCTTCTCTTCCTCGCTGTCACTCTGCCAATTTGTAACTCAGGATTGCATCAGCTTTCACTATTTTTCTTGCACGCTCTGATTTGTGACTGTTGCTGCATAGGGTCTTTTTTTCACCCTAGCCTGTTCTACCAGAGGGAAAACCTTATGATACCATGAGTCTGCCTAAAGATAAATGTCTGCTCATCTTTTCGATCATAGTCTGAAGTAAAAAATTAGCTTATGTGTAGGCAGGTATTTGTGCATTAAGTGTTTTTTTTTTTCTTTTTTAATTATCAGCTGTCAGGGGTTTCATACAAGTGACAGAAGATGGATGATCTATTGGTTTCGTTTTCAATTTAAAGCAAATCAAAACAGCTTCATATAGAAGACACTGAAGTGTTCCTGCAGTTTATATGCTTTCTTAAATAACACTTTAATTGAAATTTAGGGGTTTTTCTCCTGTCCTGTTCTCCTCTTTGACTCATCCTACTACAATTTCTGGACCTTTTTTGCTGTATCGTGTAATATACTTGATGTGCATGTACACTAATCACATTTGTTTTCAGCTTTAATGGTTTGATCTGTTTCTTGTGAGCTTTTAGTTTTTCAAGGACAACTTATACATGCCAGTGTATGCACTCTAGAGTCCTTTATTCTGCAGTTAGTTATACATACATGGTCAATTGAATCCTCCCAAGGATGGAGTAGCAGGGGTTCCTGCCTCCCCAGCTTGAGTGCTCCATATCACATCAGTACATGGTGATCTCAGCACTGGCTTCAGGCTCAGATAAATTCAGATAGTCATATCCGAGAGTTAATCAATGTGTTCTTTTCAAGAAATGATGTATTCAGCTTAGTTTTTTTAGAGGGGGAAGTTGTGTACAGTATTATGAGTAACCTTTTTTATAAAGGGACACCATTGTTGCACTCTTGCTATAAAACACACTTATTCAACAATGAAATGACATCAAAGCTATGATCCTGAATAAGCGTGTGTGTGTGAGAAATTGATGTGGTAAAATCCTATCTGGTTTGTAGCAAGTGTTTATTTAGTCACTTTGTCAAGTAGGCTATACAGAATCTGAGTAGAAAATTTTAGTTTGAACACTGACAAGTTTATAATATAATTGGTTTTGATCAGGGTTGGGCAACTCAGGTTCACAAGCTGCAGTCTTGCAAATGTTGGGAGTTTCCCTGCTGCAATACACCTGAAATACATCAGACCTAATTGGCAGACTCTTGCAACCCTTGACATCAATCTCTGCACAAGTCTGCTAATTAGCCATTGATTTGAGTCTGGTGTGTTGCTGCAGGAAAGCTCAACATTTGCAGGACTGCAGTCCTTAAAGACCAGAGAGATCCACCCCTGGTTTAGAACAATGAACCCACCCCGAATCACACGTTCCAATAATAACTTACACATCTTACAATAAAGATCTTTAGTTTATTTTCTGCTGGGTGATTTAAGTTGAAAATAATTTCTGGTTTTAATTTGATGATGTTTTGGTGATTACTTCGGTTGTGTATATAAATGAAATTTACTTAGCTGGATAGTTTTTTGAGGTTGAAAGATGACTCATTGCTAAGATAAAAGCAGACCTACTATCTCAGCTGTACCTAAATGGTTACTGATGGGTATTTATTTGAGTCTTGGTGTTTGGATACACTATGTAAAATGTTACAGGATGATAAACTTTATCATTTGTTTTTAGCTTTCCAAGTATGCTTGATTTCAGATTTCTTTAGAGACTTGGTTCTTTGTATGATTTACATTATTTTTTAAGAAAGCTTTGTTATAGGAAATATAAAATATAAACAAGTATGCCATGCGAATTGGGTCTTTAGTTGCTACAGTGAGTAGATCTGAGTAGAGAATGACGCTGCCATGCACAAGTTTGATGATCTTTCATCTCCACCCTATTGGGTTTTAATATTTAGTCCACCCAGAACTATTTAAATGCTCCTTTTGAGTATTTTACATATCCGCAATGGTCATGTCAATAGAATAGGCATTTCTGAAGTCAAAAACACTTTGTGTTCTGAATAGGACAACACTGTGAGGCTTAAGTGTTTTTGCATGGAGGTTGTGAAATCAAAGTAAACGTGCAAGACTTTTACTGAGGCAGCCTGCTCACTTAGGTGTTGTGTTGTAGTGACGTGAAAATTAAAGTTAAATAAAACATTATGTGCTCATATTCCTGTGTTTACAGGCGACTCCCTGCACACAGTGGGGCTTCTGAACAACAGCTTACTTTTCAAGTGTTTGTTTAATGAAACATGTATGCCTTATGGCAACATTGCCATTAGCCAGTGTTTGCACTTTGGAAATTAGAATAAAGAGTGAAACACTAAAGTAAGATGAAAGTCAATAACACTTGGTGTGGCCAGGTTTTCCCATTGCTGTGTACATGGAAGTTCACTAGGTAAATATGTTGGCATTGGAATTTTTAAGTTGGAAAAGATCTTCAAGCTGATTCATGCAGTTTAAAACCCTCGGCCTCTAGTGTTGCCCACGTCAACTATATTTGCCTGTATGGGTGGGAAAGTTCCTGTGGTTTTGTGACACCTATAACATATAAAATGCACATTTGTATGATTACCTTATGACTCAAACACTTAATTTATTCCTACCTATGTTTTTTTAACTGTATGATTGTAATAAGTCCTATTTGGAACTGTCTGTTTTTGCGGCTAGATGAAAGTTTGTGTGCAGCAGGGCTGACCCATTAGCTGTGGCTCTTAGGGTTATTTACACTCAACACACGTCAGCAAGCAGAAGTCCTATCAGTAGTTTTGCTGTTTTAATGGTAAAAATAAAAACTAAAATGTCACAAACAGCTTGATTCTCAACTTTTCTGTTTAACAGAAGAGTTACATAAATGTACTAGGTCCTGTGGCTTCTGATCTTCTTTTTGAAGTAACTTTGTTGTATCAGTCCTGTAGCCAAACAACATTCAACAATGTATGCGTCATCAGCTGCTGGCTAAGAGAATTTAATTTATTTTGCAACACAGACTGCAGCTAGATTTGGCATGGGGGTTGAATTTTTTTATAAACTTGATGGGACAGCCTTTTCTTGTGAAAATACAGTTTTTTTCCTACTAAATTAGTCTATTTATTTGTATATAAAACTGTGCACTATTGTAGCAAAGCATTCACTGCTAAACAGGCAGTTTCACTGATAACTTCCTCTGCTCCCAGTGCAGCTGACGGTGTGTCTTTCCCTGCTCTCTGGCTTAACTACTTAAGGAGCTCCACTTTTCGTTTAACACAGCTCTGTAAACAATACTATTTTGGTTTATAGACAATTAACTCTTGAAATTTAGTTATTTGTCAATATAATCTAGTGGGCCAGGTATTGTTGTTGAGAGATTTTTGGCCTTCAGGCCTCTAATTGCTACATGGGTTTTTGGTGTTTCTTTTGGCCTCTTTAGGTAAATAAACGGGACAGTACGCTAGACTTTGTTTAGGGACTTTGTTCAGTTGTGGGAAGGTTCAACATCATTCCAGACTGGGGGTGTGCAATATCATACCATTCACAGTAATAACAGTAGAATATTTGACACTGGTAGAAAATGTAATATCGTCATATCATAGGATTGCACATTTCAGGTCCAATGCAGGCATTTAACTGCATCTTTACCCAGAACAGTAGAGCTCAGCTGTACAAGTGCACTAGGAAACAAGCTGCAAAGCTATACAGAATATTAATTTAATTAACCGTTGCTCCCAATGCTACCAGCATAACTACTCCTGTCTATATTTAGAGTATTCCTAAATCCTTATAAGGACTCTTGTTTTGGAAAGGAAAAAAGTGTCAAATCCATTGATCATATTGGTTACTTGTGACTAATGTTAGTTTATATTTAACTCTGCTGTACACCCCTCCACATTTCCATATTAGTACGTATATTGTGGCTGTTTGTGTGGCATGATCTAGCTGCAACAGCTTGGCAGATAAGTCTCAAGAAGGATCAAAGGCTGAATTGGTTTTGTAATTTTTGCTCAACCTATCAAACTAATCATACCAACGTTTGGTATCCCACTGAAAATGCATCAGTCGTCTTTGTGTAATTGCGTAAATTTACATATAAACATGTATAAAAATCTATAAGTTAGCTTAAAGCTAAAAGCTATGGAAATTAGCAGGGTAGCTAACATGTGTGAACAAAATAAAAGGAGATCAAAATAACTTTGTCCATTAACAAATGTTTACCTAAACAATATTTTCTGTGTTTAATTACAAATTAACCAGAATATTTTCAGACAAGTCTTTTCTGGCTTTAGAGTTGAATATGAAAACTATGAGTACAGAAAGATGGAAGATGGATCGCTGCTTTACTGCTGTAAATCCCACCACTAGAGGGCTGCTTAGTTATTTTTGAAAGCAGAACATTTTACTGATACTTGATTTTCTGTCAGTGAAACAAAGTTCAACATTGAAGCTGATAATGACAGTTTACATGTTTTTCAATATTTGCAAAATATAGTTAGTAATTATCTGCTTGTACAGTAGCAATGTGTGGTTTTAAAGCAATTTAAAGATGCAACATGTACATGATGCATTGCAGAGTATCTTGTGCCAAGTTGGGCAAATGGAGGAAATAGACTGAGGCTATCACCTTTGCTCAAAGACAACATAATCTCTGTAAAGTTTCTCACTTTACAGAGGCAAGACGGTATGGAGGGGACTTACAAGTTGCGTCTGCAGTGATCAAAATTCATTCAACCCCCCTTTTTCTTTTGTTCATTGGTCTCAGAAACCTGATAGTGTTAAGTTCAGCTCTTTTAAAGATTAGCCTCTTTAGATGTATCTTTCTTGGAAAATGTTGGGGCTTCTTTGGCTCCCAAATAGGTCTTCATTTGGTATCACAGATTTTCTAGAATAGAATGCCTTTATTGTCATTATACAGTGTACAATGAGATTAAGCTGCCACCATAACAGTGCAAGGGAAGTGTAAAAGATAAATAACAAATCCAGCTATTAAAAAAAATATTTACAAGATAAAAACAAAATAAAAAACAGAGGTGCACACTGAGGTAGTTGCAGATATATAAATATAAATATGCTTTATGTACATGTGTGTATATATATATATAGCACATCAAGTTATAATATATTGCACTTAGAGTAATGTTTATATTGCATGATGGAAGTGAAAACTGCACTACAAGAAAGATGGAGGATATTGCACATTTTTTGTTAGTGACCAGCGTAATATACATTAAGGTCAGTGCATGTGGGAGTTTAGG
>JBAMIG010000005.1:7872590-7897615 GCA_037177335.1 Kiunga ballochi
TCAGGTGCCCTCCGTTCAAATATTGATCAGTCATATTGGTTTTTGGCTGTCCGCTTGACAAGTGCTATGCGGTTTTCATAGCTTGAGTAGAGAAAATCAATCTGTGCTTGAGTTATGCCTGGTTGATATTTTCATTAGATGCAACTAACAAAGTGAAAGAAATTGACAAATGGACCAGTGGGCATAGTTTTTTTTTTTTTCTAACAACTTCAGCCAAAAATATTGTCTCTGGATTTGTAAAATAAATTCACCAGGGCTCAGTGCAGTCAAAACTGCAGACAAAAATACAACAAATGCACAAATGAATAATGCAAAAGAAAAAAGACCCAAAACTTCATCCATCCTTTTTTCTATCGCTTTTTTAAGTCATGCTGCGGGGGAAAGCCCAGACTTTTCCCTCTCCCACCACATTTGCCAGCTCATCAGGGGGACTCCTGAGGCCCAAACCCTAAACAGTTTAAATATTGTACTAAACAGATTTAAGTTTAAGAACCTTAAATGAAAGTATATTATCTTCTGAGTCCATGTCTGCAGTATGCTTTTAAATTAATAGTTTAACCTCAGTTTGTTTTATACTGTGTGGGTACTGAGGTCTATTGCGTAATCTGTTCTCATCTTTTCAGTTGATTAGCATTAGATAAGTGCAGCAACTGCACCAAGCTTCTGAGCATACATCATACAAGAGGTTACAGTTTCTTTTTTATTTTTGTAATTTAATTACTTTTTTTTAAAAATTTATATCTGTGAATAACTTAGTTGGAATTTTTTTTTGCCCAAAACCATGCTGGTTTTAATGTGTCAGGGTTTTTCCCTTACACTCTTATATTGGGGGGAGCTGGACCCCCATTAATGGGATGCATTTTGATTAGATTTGATGCATAGCACAAGTTAAAACGGAAGTGTTTTCACGTTCTATTCCTGTAAATTGGTTTGTTGTAATAAAATGAGAGTACATAATCGGCTTTAATATTGGACAAAAATCAGTTAATGTTTCTTCTTTCAGAGCTGAAGATGTAAACATTTGCAGTCCAGTAAGGATGGGTCTGTATTTTTCCTGCTCCAGTTTTTAGCCAAGAATGGGAATAAATACAGCTAAGAAAAGTAGTGACAGTTTTCATTATGAGTTATGTTGTATTTTGAAATGGATTGTTTTTGTTGTAGGTTTAAGCGTCAATACGCTGACATTTGAATTTCAAGGATATATAGTGTGACTTCACTGAATGAAGTAGCCCTCATTAGTTCATTAAAAGTTTGTTTTTTTTCTCCATCACAGCATTTTGGTAATATAGTCAGAAATGGTCTGCAATAAAATTAAAAAGTGTAACTTCCTAGTTGAGTATCGCTGCCACACGTTTAAATAATTTCTTCTTTTTAAAATCACGAGTTGAATGACGTGCAGTAATGTTGGTGTTTAATAATCCCTACTGTGGTTACCAGTCATTAAATTGTTGTCACAATTAATTATTATTAAATTAAAAATTTGTTATAAATGTGCTTTTAATAAAATGCACTCCTGTAAAAAATGTTTTCTTTGCAAATCATTGCTGCATCATTTGTTGCTGCGTTCTGGCTCTTTATTTCACCACGTGGTTTTCAGCATATAGATTCCATTGTAGCTTTCTATTTGATGGTTGTCTTTTAGCACATTGCGTGTTCTTGAAAATGCAGGAATATGGCTGCAAAGTTTGCGCACCAGCTCTGGTTCTGGATGTACAGAGCAAGACCAACTGTTTGCTTTCCAGTTTGTGTGCATCATTGTGAAGCACATCTATCCACCCTAATAGCTGCCATCCTCATATTTATTTAACTTTGTTGTATGGCCAGGTTTCTCTCTTTCTACTGAGCTCTACACTTCTTGGTTCTGGTTCTTATTCTAGAGTGAAACATTGCTGCTTCCATGTTTTTAATCATTTTGTATGAATAGGGTGTGTGAATGTTTTCCCCTTTTTGTGTATTGTAGCTTTCTCACCATGCCAAATAATGACATGTGATCATCTCTGACTGTTGCTTTTATTCTTGTTGATCTAACCTGAAGTACTTTTTGTGTCCATTTTCAGACGGCAACTCCAAACTAACATGGCAGTCAGACTGTGCGATGTGGCTTCTCTGCTTAGAAGTGGTTCGTGGGCACCTGAGCCTTGGACTGGGGTCTGTGACACTTTTTGTTTATTGGCCTATACATTTTTGTCACAGTGCTCAGGCCATACCAACAATGTTAGATCTGTTATAATTTTATTCCAGCTTACATTAATCCCTTTTTAAAATTGGGAAAAGTCACTTTTGAGGTTAGTGGTTTAAAAAAACACCAAAAACTGACACAGTCTGATTATATTGGTATGGTCTAATGCTCTGTTTCTCTGACTTTTAAAATGTCAGCCTCCTATATAGTGGTGTGGTGTAACATTGATGGGCCTTGTACACATAGTGAATCTGTTCATTAAGGATGATTCTTCATAAATGGACCTGGTTGCCTTAGCTCATGACTTTTCTGCTATTGTAGCAATGGCTGCAGATTTTGTGCTGTTTTATTTTGTTCAATTAAATATTTCACTTTGGGTGTGACGTTATATTTGTAGGTAAAATGTAAAACAAACTGAACTGAATAACTCAGATCTTAGTCTCATCGGTCCTCAGCAATAAATTTTACATTTTGTCCTTTTACATGGAAACCATAAAATGACATAATTGAAGGGATCAATCTATTGAGATTCACATCACAGCAGGATTTATGTTTCTAAAATGCTATTGCACTGTTAAAGTGTGGGCATGTGAAGTATTTATGGAATAGTTTTATTAACCAACAGCACGGCCACTAAGTTTAGAGAATTGGGAAGGAATTCTTGAAAGAAAAGCTTTTCTGGATTTTGGTACAATAATTTAGCATTAGCAGCATAATAACATTCACTTAAACTGCTAGAGTTTGAGTTGATGGTACATTCCTGTTTACTATCCCAGTACTGAGTATCTGATCTTATTTTGCACAACTCAATTTAAAGAAAATGAGCAAAACTTTTAATTACGGCTTCTAAATGTCTTAATATTGAGCTGTAATAAAAATTAAACATGCCAAACTGGCAGTAACTCAACTTTTCTTCTTTTTTTTTTTTTTTTACAAATGTAGCACATCACGATGTTGTGAATGGGAATACATTTAGATTTATTTGATCCAAAATGAACAAAAAAACAATGTATGAAGAGTGCTCTTCTTTTTCTTCAGCTGGTTGGTCTTTGGGTATGTCTGCATGTGGTTTTTACCGGTCTTTTTTCTGTCTCTTTAGCAAGTAATTGCTGCCATGGAAACACAGATGTCCAACGGGCCAACTTGCAACAACACAAGCAACGGTCCTGCAACAATCTCAAACAACTGCTCCTCACCTGTAGAGTCAGGGAGCATAGAGGACAGTAAAACTAACTTGATAGTCAACTATCTGCCTCAGAACATGACCCAAGAAGAGCTGAAGAGTTTGTTTGGGAGCATCGGAGAAATTGAGTCCTGTAAACTCGTACGAGACAAAATAACAGGTAACAAAACCGTCTATTTAACCTGGTTACTGCTGATGGAAAAACTATTTTAAACGTTGGCTGCATAATATGGTGTTATCAGTCAGATAAAAGTTTTCTCCTTATCACTTGATTTGGTTTGTGGGCTTAACGTCTTAACGTCCTTTTTTTCCCTCAATTTTCTATTATAGAAAGTAGTTTAGGTACTGCAAAGTAAAGCTGCTTCAAAGTTGCAGTTGTCTAGTTTCTCAAGCAGTAACACATGAAATATTTGCTGCTGTAATAAGTTACCTGTTTTAGCAAAAAAATCTGGCTTAGTGGAAACTTAGAGCTAATAATTTAGTTTGTTTTGGGGGAAGGAATTGGTCTTCATGATGTGTGATGGAAGCAGGTAGATTATGGCAGAAGTTACTATATTAAACTGATTTACAAGATCGTTCTCGTCCTTTTTCTAACTCTTAAGCACATAAGCTGCTTTGAAATACATCTACTTGTTTCTGAAACAAACAGTCTTTAGTGAGCAGATGTTTTTAATGTATGTGGAGGATGGTGCTCTTACACACTGACTAGAGATAGTCTTCATTGGCTTGAGGTAGGCTTTATGTATTGCACAAAAGCTTAATTTAAAAAAAATAAAAATGTGGAGTCCTGCATGGGACAAAATGCCACTTTTGTATCCATCCATAAAGAAATGTAATCTGCTAATGTGTAAAATAATTTGAGGTGAATTCATGAACTGTACCACTAACACAGCTCTTTGGGCTGCATATTTAGTTAAATGTAAGAATAAAACTCTTATTTCCTCTTTAACAAAATACATCCGAAAATGGTATTTTTTTTTCACCATTTATATGTGAGATATCAAAATTTTAATCATCTTCTGCTTTCCGGTGTCCATTAGGGACAAAAGTTTAAGTCTGAGAAGATAAACGAGTCCCACCAGGCGCTTATGGGTTAAAATCTGTAATATGCACCAAAATATATTGTAAGTTTATTGCTTTAAATATGGCCAAATAGATAATTAAGAAAGCCATGATTATTTTGGGTCTATGTAAAGAAATGAACTAAATTCAAAAGAATGAACACCCTTAAATGTAATTCCTTTTAAAGGTTATTTAATCATAATAATGCACATTCATCTCGGGTTTATGCTCTGTTCTTCTGAGGGATTTATTAAGCATAAAATTCCTCTTTAATTTTAATTCTGGGTGGAAAACTTAAACTTGGGTTATGTTCAAAGCCTCCTAGTCATTTCTCATCTATGGTGCATGGATTCCAGTTTTTGCATATCTAAATGGCCTCCAGACTTTGATGCTTTTTGTCTCTTGCTTGGCCCTGTGGCAGTAGATTTAAGTTAGCCTACATCTGTGTACTAGTGCTACATCAGATGTGAAGTAATCCACAGAGAGAGATGTGCTTCCTCTTTGCTCTAAATGTTGACAATTTGGCCACTTCTGCAAAAGCAGCTTAGTCTTTGTCATTTTCCTCCCACTATAGGCAGCAGTAACATTTCACTGAAGGCTCAGTACTGCTCTTTTGAAAGCGTGTCTCAACATATTTCTCCAGTTCTTTGAATGACAGCTTAAAGTGAGCTAGTTTTGTTATAAAGCTTATTGCTTATAAGGTGTGTGGCATATATGTTCCATAAGAAAACATCAGTATAGGAAAGGCTTAGCGTTCTCATGTACATGCGTCCTGTATTTGGTGCTTTTGCCCTCCAGGCTTAAATGTAAGTGTCACATTACCAGTTATTTCAAAGGCTTGGCACATTTCTTGTGGCTATATCGGTTCCTGCCGAGCAAGGTGAAATTAAGTCCATGAACTTTACTTGATCACTACAGAACAACCCATGAGAGCAGTGACTCATGATGGTAAGACTGAAAGCTCGAATGGATATAAATAGTGTGTTAAGTTAACTTTTATATGTCAAGCTTAAAAGCGATGCTTCAAGTATTTTCCTTTTTTAGTATGTGTGACCCAATTTGGAACAGATTTAAATGTATTTAGTAGTTTTTGGAAGAAAAAGGAGTTAGGTTAATATAAACCCGGCTTATGGATCGTGTGGCATTTGATACTGGTGTATTCAAAGTGCCCAATCAGTGCGTTTTGGAGATGATTTGACGGGTTAAATAAACTTTACGTATACAGAAATGGCAGAAGTGACTTGAAAATAAATCTTTGGCAGCCAATGGGTTAAGCATCCTACTGTGGTCGTGACCAAGTATGAAATAATGCATAAATGTATTTGTGAAAGAAACAAATGTTCCACTTGATTCTTGGGGAACTCAAAAGGGGCAACGTTTTTGTATAATAGACATGGTTGAATGTGAAACATGGCTCCCCAAATTAACCAGATACAGGAAGCACTCCCAAACACAAAGGTCAATGACTGTGTTTATATTGTAGGGCATTGTGGGTAAAACCAATAAAAACGTGTGCGTCTGACGATGGGCCGAAATGGAAACAGTCAGACATGGAAAAATGTGGCAAAAACATGATGGAAATGTAAGATCAACACACCACTAATGAGATCTGATGCAGCTCCATGTTTATCTTTTATGTGGTGAAACGTTTTCCTGCATTGACTTTTCTTCTTTGTTGTTTGTCACAATAAATTTTAAATGGTTGCATCACAACCATTTAATTCTCATGGAAACATATAATGGTTAAAAGTCTTGTGGCTAATTTACTTTTTGGGGAGAATAAGATGGTAAATGTTGCAGTTTCCTCCCTTTTGTTCCTCTGCGGGGTAAAGATGTTAACTAGAGTAGGTTGAAGGAGAGAAGTGTTCACTAAGGAAGATTTTAAATGGAAAGATCCTGTAACTTCAGCTCTAACATAAGAGAATTATGCTACAGATTAGGTGTCGATCCACTTCATTTCATGTCTTTGAATGGAAATCTTTTATTTGGATTATGTTGCGATGCTGCAAATGCTCAAGCTGTTGAATGTGATTGGCTGTGGGATTGTGTAAAAAGTCCGCACTGGGTGGAGGAAATTGAATTCCCATGGTGTACCCACTGCCTGTACATTTCAAAGATGAGCTGCAGAAGGAAGGGAATGCATCAAGTTCCACCAACCTCCAGTACGGTCATTGATTTGTCTCATTAGAAACTTTTTATTTTTAATTTCAGACATTGTGGTCATATAATTTTTAAATAACTATAAAGTTGCTTTCGGTTTTTAGCAAAATGGATATGAACACCTCTGACCCCGTGTTTAAATAAGTAGACTAAAGAGCTGTGATCTTAATACTTGTGGTGATTTATTTGTAGGGGTAAAATTGTGTTAAGTTATTTGTAACCATGATTGGTTGTAATGGCTGTTTTATTTAAAAGCTTCTGCTATTCTAGTGTGAACATTAATTTGGTTTTGTGGTTGCAGGACAAAGTCTAGGCTATGGATTTGTGAATTATGTGGACCCAAAAGATGCAGAGAAGGCCATCAATACCTTAAATGGCTTGAGACTTCAGACCAAAACCATCAAGGTAAGGAATTGTGATATTTACTATTCATAACTGGTTGCAAAAGTCTCAACATATGCTGTTCATGTCTAGATCTCTAAGCTAGAGTCAGGCATAATGAGGCTGCAGCAATATGAGGTGGAAAGGGAGCCTATTGTTAATCTGGGCACAGACGGTTTTGCCCGAGCCTCAAGTAGAGCAGAACTGTTTCTATGGTTGCATTTGCTGTAGCTCTGCTGTATGCCTTTACAGGCAAGTGGCTGCCATTAGCATTCATCAGGCAATGTAGCACTCGGTGTGCTGGTGGGGAAAACTCATTTGCTCATATAGTGCGACAGGATTTCTAGATGGTGGAGCTGAATCTGAAGATGGGGAGGGTTTTTTTTTTTTTTCTTGCTGTTCCCTCAATGTGGTTTCACAGGATGCTAACCCTTCAAATCAGACGGATGTAATGGAGAATTTTTGAATGGACCCAAGTTTGATTTGTAACCTAATCATTTCTATTTACTTGTGCAGATGCTGGCTTTTCAATTCTCTCTGTGACAAAATGAAGCTTAAACTATTCTTTTTGCATAAGCTGCAAAATGTATGCTAAATAGTTTCCTGCATCTGCATCATCAATAAAAATGAGTTGGTACATGGTAAAATTAATTTGACTACTCAGGGGTGTAAGGATGTTATTGATCCACAGCCGGTTTTTTAATTTGTTTTTACATTTTGTTCATACATAAATAAGTATTTATTATTTCCATTTATTTAGCCAGACACTGGGGATGGTAGTCAATTTTGGCTTTGGAACATAAAGGAACTGTAGAGGGACACCAGGGGCCTTGTTTATAAAGACTTGTGTGGACTTTGTACTGATTGATGGCGTTGGACCAAATACAGAAAGGTATTTGCGCCCAAAACATTCAGATGGATGAACCTGATTTTTTTGACTGCCTTGACTCTTTGTTACTGTGGGCACATGCTAATATCTGTAATGATGCAATATCTGTTTTGATTAAAACCCTGCTGTATTGTGGTGTTAATAAGTCAAATTAGTACAGACTCTGAATCCAAAATGAAGTTAAAGAAGGTGCACAGAAACAGATCCACACCTATCTGGGATCCCAAAGACACTTTGGTACAGAATCAGGCATCATTTCTATAGGAACTTATACCAAGAGTTTTATTATTAAGAGTCATGTGACCCTGTGCTGCATCCACAGTGACAATAAGCCTGTGTCATGAGTTTAAATGCAAGTTATTTTTCTTGATCAGATGTGAATCAGCTCAGTAGTTATGAAGGAGAGTTTCAGTAGTTTTATATCAATTTCCTAATGACAACCATTTACTTGGGGTACACACATTCTCACGTCAGGTCGAAAGTTTACATAGTTGAATGCACAGATCCACAGTTTATTTCTGTACATCCACACTTTAGCGTGGAACATGGCGTTCATATTCTTTTACATGCGTATCAGCTCTTTGCACATGAGGCCCCTGGTGCTGCAGCTATTGCTGTCAAGATGTTTGGACAGAAAATGTGCCCGTTAAAACCTTAATA
The DNA here is from genome assembly GCA_037177335.1 of Kiunga ballochi. Taxonomy (NCBI): domain Eukaryota; kingdom Metazoa; phylum Chordata; class Actinopteri; order Atheriniformes; family Pseudomugilidae; genus Kiunga; species Kiunga ballochi. The sequence goes on from JBAMIG010000005.1 coordinate 7,881,105, forward strand.
ATTTTGATGTGAAGGTTTAATCCTGATAAATTTGAAACCTTTTAAAAGGTTGACTCTTTACAAAATAAGTAATTTGTATTCTTCTTATGGCAACAGTTGTTTAAGTGTTTTTTGTGAAGCATGTCAGCCCAGCATCACTTAAACATTTATTCATAAATGTACAAAACTGCATTACCATTGTCTCCACTCCTCAGCTGGCTGTACCTGCTTACCTGTTTTTTTTTTATATATAAATAAAGTGTTTCTGTGGTACACAGCAGCTGCTAAATCTGTTTACCAACAGTGTTTGGTTGAGCATTTTCTCAAATGGCTTAGCTAGCAGGACGTTCAGCCCTTAAAGCGCTGCAAAACTAGGATGTGCTAAAAAAGCCTTTACACAGAGGACAAACGTGTTAAAATAAGATGCAGGTTTTAGATGGAAACAAATGTAGTGCTGCATAAGCTTCTAAAGATGCTTCAGCAAATGATTGCCACAATAAAAGCTGAGAGCAGTTTTATTGTGACTTTGATTTCCTTCTTCTGCAACAGCAACCCATGAAAATCTGTCATAACCATCATGAACAAATGAGCATCATTTTCTCTTGATGGAAATTAGGTTTTGGTTCCTTTTCAATACAGTTTAAGCAGGTAGATTGTTTGTAGGATTAGTGTCTGTTAAATCTCACTAATATGTTTATAATTTTCTCCTAATTCAGTCTCTTAATTGACAAAGTCTTGTATCTCCGGGTTAAATAAATGGTTGCTTCAAATGTTTTCTGTCAAGATTATGCAAAACAGCATGTTCAATTTGTAACACCTTAAGCACGCATTTATGCAATCAATATATGGCTTCTAAAATATGTAACCAACTTATTAAACAGTAAAACTGTAGTACTGAGGGGGTAGTTTTCCATCTGAACATTATTTTAGGTGGGATCTATGTTTTTAAACCTGAAAAATTTATAAATTTATTGGTAATTACAAGCAGGTGGAAACCGAGCTTTTTCTTTGAAAATGTTTTTTCTTCCTTCCACAAGATTGAATTGGTAACATGCGCGTTTTGGTTTGTACCAGGTCTATTTTTAGTATTCAGTTCAGTAACAAATGATCTGGTATTTGCCATCCCCTTCTGTAAATGGGTCATCCTCTGCTCTTGTTTTTTAAACAAATGTAACATCAAAAGTGATGAATACCCTACCCGAGTTCAGTCTGTAATGAGTTCTGCACCGCATGTGCTGGAAGATCATTTTAATGTACTGAATTGAACTTTGCATTTGCAGGTTTCGTATGCGCGTCCAAGCTCCGCCTCCATCAGAGATGCAAATTTGTACGTCAGCGGCTTGCCAAAAACTATGACGCAGAAGGAACTGGAGCAGCTCTTCTCTCAGTATGGACGCATCATTACCTCACGGATTCTGGTGGACCAGGTGACTGGTGAGTAAAACCACCTTTTTGTTCTTGTAAAAAATGAGCGGGGGGGGGGGAAGGGAGTTTAATTCATGCTTCCCCCTTTTCACTGGAGACTGCAGAACCAAATCACATGGCCAAGAATGAGAAATGCATCTGGATTTATGGCACGAGGCTCCCCCAAAAAATGTAATTTTCCACTAGAGGTGTTCATAAATATGCATTGATACAATTTGAAAATGGGTGTAAAGTAGCAGGACTCTGTGCTTCATAACTTATTTTTCTTTTAATATAGTCTCTGCTGGAACTTACCTTCTCTTGCCCCCTAAAGATAAAAAAAACCCTCTCTCTTTTCATCCTCTAAGGTGGGCATGTGATGCTTGTTTTATGGTATGAAATGCATTTAGAGTGTTTGCATTTTCGATTTCTCAGCCGTCTCCTGAAGCTGAGCTCCTGTGAAATACTAAACAGAATCCCTCACCGAAACCTTTCCCAGTAGTTATGTGCTGCATTCAGCAAATGTTTATTTTTCAAACATAAAAATCACATGTTCTGAAGAAACCTTTTACATTTGTCAGTATTAATGCAACAACCTTCAATTCATCAGTCATCAAAAGCCAAGGTAGGGTTGCAACCTACCATTGCTCAGACTAACAGAGTAACACTTGGATCATTGAAAGCTTGTACTTTACTTACAGTAAATACTTAAAGGTTTACTTTGCAGGCAGTATGACTTACCCAGATTTGCCAGGAGAAATTGTTTGTATCCCTCAAAAGTAAAAGGAGTATTTATTTAAATGTGTTTTAAATATTATTCATTTATTATAAATCCTATGTGAACTGGTTTTAATTGCATTTCTAAAAACAATTCATTTAAACTGCAGATAAATGAAGCGGATTTTAGGTTCACATTTAAAGTAACTGGATGAGTTTCCTTCACCTGCTGTGTTCACTTTCTTGGTGCACATTTATTTTTTGTGCAGAACGAGTGTGTGTGTGTGTGTGTGAGTGAGAGTATCTGATTTATTTCTGGATATAGATCATGCTCGGTGAATGAATAAGATGCCAAACGTTTAATATCTGGTCATTTGGATTAATTATGAAATGCACAAAAGGCTTCTAGGGGTATCTTTTATTAGATGTTTGACTGCTCCAGCACATCTGATTTAAATTAAATGCCTGTTCCCAATAAAGTACTGATATTGGAAACCCTGAAGCTGTTGGAACAAATACTTTAATTAGCTGATGTTGTATAATATAGGTTTTGTTCCTTTTTAGAGCAGTGCAATGCACTTATTAGATTTGTATTGATTAACAAGCGCATAAACATGATCATTAATTTTTTTGAAAATCATGTAATTTTAATTGTTGGCTGTAAAAAGTGCCTTACATAACAAATGCAAATATATTCTGCACAGGTGTTTCCAGGGGGGTTGGCTTCATTCGTTTTGACCGGCGAGTCGAAGCTGAAGAGGCCATCAAGGGTCTGAACTGTCAGAAGCCACCTGGTGCCACTGAACCCATTACAGTCAAGTTTGCGAACAACCCGAGCCAGAAGACCAGCCAGGCCCTGCTGTCCCAGCTCTATCAGTCTCCCAATCGAAGGTACCCAGGACCCCTCGCACAGCAGGCACAACGCTTCAGGTAAAAGGGGCACACCATGAAGGAAAAATGTGATGAGAGGCCAGCAAAGTTTAATACTGCCAGTGAAGTTGATTCTGTTCATCCTCTGAGGCTTTATGAAATTACCATTTAAATAGTCTCCCAGCGGGACAGTGAAAATATTCCTCTGGAGCTCATCAATACTCAGGACAGAATAATTCACTTTTTATATTCACATTCTTATCTTTGCTGTGTTGCTCCTGTTGCCAAAGTAGAAAAACAGCAGCGTTAGAGCAGATTAACAGAACTAAAAATGAGGAGTAATGCGCTGAATATGCTCTGTGGAATATTAGACTGATCCATGTTTACTTTTCAGTGATTGATTACTGATTTGCAAACGTAGAAAGATCATATTGTAGATGTAAAGTTGCTGCTGTTCATAGCATCAACTGGATTTACAGCATGAACGTGGTCTCCTGTGGGTTTCAAAGCGTAGGATGATTGTTGGAAAGAAAGCTCAGTCTGCAGGTTAATAAGACAGTTTTTGGATTCATGAATGGAAGTGACTTAAATCATCCTGCTGAATGAATGAATCAGCCTTTTAAACTAAAACACTTTTTTCTTTTCTCTTTCTGTTTTTTAAAGGTTGGACAATCTGCTTAACATGGCCTATGGAGTCAAAAGGTAAATAGATTCATAATCTGCTTTTATTGATCCTGAGGGATTTCATACATCAGCTGATGGGATTGTGTTGTGCTCCTGGTAGCGTAGGTAGTTAACATTTCATCCTAATGCGCTGACTCAGCCAGAGATCCCTGATTACATAAAACCATTTCTGTGCATGCTGTTCTACTCTTTATCAGTAATGGAAACATTTATGTACAGATAGGAGCACGCGTTCCTTTTGTAAAAAGAAAAAAGCACTTTATTTCCCCGTCCTCTGAATGGACAAGTGGGTCTTCACACGGCACATTTAACTCATCCTTATTAAAACATGCATAGCAATGACAATGTCAGCAGCATTAGGATTAAAGTGCTGTCTACATAACAGAGGACACATTTTACAATATTACTTGCTATTGCATGAAGTTGCATTCCTATATTTTCAGTCCCATTTTTCTTACCTTCATCTATTATGGACTGCTCTGTCCTGTGTTATACTTGGTTGCATCAGACAACTTTCAAGATTTGCCAGGAAAGCTGTTTTAAGTTCAGTGTTTTCCTCAAGTTTAAAGTCCAGTTTACCGGCAACAGCAGACTGGTTTCTCCTCTGCCTTGCTCAATGGCGGATGTCGTTGTTGTCAAATGTCTGTCCTTGATGCTGGTGCACACCTGTCATAGGAAATGTTCCTGAAAGGCCAACTGGAGCAGCTAATCGGATGAGACAGCCGCTGCAATAATTCATAGGCTTTCAAAGTGCTCTGAATTTTGTTTCTTAAAACTACAAAACCACACTGACCAGCTTTGGCTGCTTATTCTGATACTGGTCCAAACTGACAGCGTTTTTTTCCTGTTTTCTCCATTTTTATTGGAAAATGAGGATTTAATTTGTAGGTATGTTGGCTCAAAAGTGATGCATTTAAGTGTGAAACTTACTTTCTCATTGGCTGCTGAGTTCAGTTATGTGATCAGTTTTTGCTTTATTCCCTTTTTTCTGTCTTGTTTTATTGTCTGCGTGCTTTATGATGCATTTCCTGAAGTCATGCCAGCACAGTAGCTGCTAGCCCAGGATAACCTCTGTAGATTTGTCAGGTTTTATTAAGCCTGCTGGCTCGCTCTCACCTTGTTAGGGGTTTGCTTTCTTCTTCTTTGGCTTTTACCGTGATGATCAATTTTCCTTTTTGTGTATTACAGCAGGTTCTCCCCCATGGCCATCGATGGGGTGACCAGTTTGGCTGGCATCAACATCCCGGGGCACGCAGGCACTGGCTGGTGTATCTTTGTCTACAACCTGGCTCCAGATGCAGATGAAAGCATCCTTTGGCAGATGTTTGGGCCGTTTGGAGCCGTCACAAATGTCAAGGTTATTCGCGACTTCAACACAAACAAGTGCAAAGGATTTGGTTTTGTTACCATGACTAATTATGACGAGGCAGCTGTGGCGATTGCCAGCCTGAATGGATACCGCCTCGGGGACAGAGTTCTGCAAGTATCGTTCAAAACCAACAAAACACACAAAGCCTAAAACCTACCGAGATTGTTTCTTAGAAAACTCACCAAGAAATGAGAAAATGGAAGCATATTGACCGTAACTTTCTACATTAGTAAAATCTGCTTTGTAATTGATATTTAGCGTCCAACAATGTGATTTTTTTTTTCCTTCATTGCTTCTCAGTATAGCTTAAACAAAAAAATCTGCAGGTTTTAACACCTGTGACGTTGAATCTCTTGCTGTCCTTTCAGACAGATCACCTAAAACATTACTACAGGTTTTGTCCTTTTGTTGCACATTGCTTTGAAGCAGTGAGTCTTGTGGGGTTTTGTGTGGTGATTAATTTCTTTCTAATTTATTTTCTTTGTATTCGTGTCCTGATTTGCCATAGGTGCGTTACGCCTTGAGTGATTAGCAAGTACTTACTTTGAGCTGTGCTTTAGTTTAGTTATTTTTACCAGTTTATTGTAATATAAGTTGGTTATTGGTTGGCTGCATAATGTTGCTTATTGTAAACTAAATGGCTAAAAAGACAAAAAAAATTCTTTAAGCAGTACCTTGCCAAAGAGCTAAGAACCTCTTTGATGTGGGTTTAAAAAGCATCTATTTTTATAAAAAGAAAAATTTGGAGAAACTTTTTACTGGACCTGGAACAAAATATTTTGACTTGGATACTTTGAGAAATATCTTCATATGACACCTTGTGAGCTTTTGAACTTTACAAGAAAGTTTGCAGTGGTTGACATTTCTGGAGAGATTTATGATGTAAAAGATACCTTTTGAGATCTTTGTATTATCTTTAGATTATAGAATCAGTGGTAATGCTGGTTTCATTTGTAAATCTGTGGGTCCTCAGTCATCCTGGTCGACGAGCAACTTGCTTTCCGATTTAGATTGGGAAACGGACTAAAATAAAAAGGTCGATTTGCAAAATTACAGTAAGATCTTAAAAGGTAAACCGGGGGTGGGGGTGGGAGGGGATTAAAAATCAGTTCTTCCTCTAAAATTTCAGATGGAGCTCATGGTGTTTTGTGGTGTACCTACAATATATCATTAGACTGATTTTTGTCTTAACATCAACCATAGGGAGTTTTTAAGTACCTGCTATGAAAGATTGAGGACAAGCTGATGAAGGCAGCCGCATTAAAAATGAATACAAATATAAAAGGTCTGAAGAATTGGACTCCTGAGCTTTGAGCTGTGTAAATAAGTCCTTTTTTACGTTGAGTATTTGGCATACTTGTTTTGGTTCTAGTTTGGACTTCATTGGAAAGTGTTTTTGTTTTTGTTGGTTTTTTTGGCGTATGTAAATTTTATTTTTTAATATATGCCTTTTTCAATTTCTCTTCAGTTAAAATACTTTGTTTTTTTTGTCCTATGGACTCGCATTACAGTGCATCAAATTTGTTGGTTGTTTAGTCTGTAGATAGTCTTGCTTCATTTAAAAAAAAAAAGTATTAAACTAGAGGCATTTTTTTTTTTAATATATAAACATTATAGATATATATTTATGTGGTAAAGAATGGATATAAACCACAGTTTTGAACTAATTTACTTTTTTTTCATACTCATATATATCTGTAATGCATATAACCTGTCTTTAAAATCGTAAAAAGGTGTATATTGCTTTATTCTCTTTGGGGAAGGACAGTGAAGCAGTTGCATTAACGCTGACAAAAATTGGTTGCTAAAATTAGTGGATCTTGACCAAACCGAGGCTGGTCAAGCCTTAAACTCACCGACAACTGCACCTGCATCCTGCTTGGTATTTGAACCAATTACTAGTCATGCTTCCCCTTAAATGAGCAGTGTGCTATGCATTATTTGATTCTTTGCAACTGCTTTTTCTTTATCTATTCCTTCTTTGTGTTATTTGTAAAAGTTAAACTTTTAAGTCTAGATGATTTGTGATACTTGCTGCTGTGGGGGGGGGGGAGTGCACATTTTTTCATGCCTGATCCGTCGTTGTCGGAAATAGCTTTTCTTTTTGTAAACTGAGTTATTTGGTCCTGGCAAGTAGTGCAAAAGGTCCGGCATGGAAAAAAGTTCCCTTCTGACCCCTCGTCTCTCGATTCTTAAAGAGAATGATTATTTATTTAAAGTTGTATAGTCTGACTTGGTTCGCAGCATCTTTGGAATAGAATATCTTTTGTTGACTATTTAAAAGGATGTACATGTTCTTTACTTTGTTTGAATACTTTGTATTATTTCAGTGTTCAGTACATCAATAAATAAGTTTGAAGGGCAATGAAGCTTATGGGATCCTCATTCCTTTTGCAACAGGAAAAGATGGTTTGGCTCATTTTAAACAACTTGATTAAACAACTTCATCTCATGATGCAGAGAAACGTATTGTGCATTCGGCTGATTATTTTTTTAATTTATTTTTTAGTTCCTGTTTAAAACGATTTCCTAAAGTGTTTCCTCACTGCTACACTGACCTGCAGGAACCCTGTAGTACTTCTACTGGGAAGGTGTTGGCTTTTTAAATGCACAAGGCTTTATGAAAGAGAGGCATTGATTTATTTTTCTTCTTTTTCTCCTCCTTTTTGCTCCACTTGAGGCTGAAGATAAAATGGCCTGTTTTTTATGGCCTGCTTCCCCACCGTGCACAACCTGACATCCCACAACCATCACTTCAGGCCTGGTCTGTTCAGTCCTGTGAGGAACGCAGTCCTTCAGGTGTTCAGTGTGTCCCTGCTCCAATACACTTCAATGAAATTGATCCCTCACTTCTGCATATAGACTTGCTCTTGAATCGGGTGTGTTGCAGGTGGGGGGGAGAGGGGCTGTTTTAATGTGTATAATTATGTTAGTTAGTTGTGTACCTCTAGCTTTAATTGCCTGTAAAAGCTGACACTCCTCTGCAGGACGCTTCAAAAGGTTTCAGAGCTTCTTTGGGATTTGCTTGCTGTTCGATTAGTTTGTATATTTAAATGGTTTCATCATGAGCATTGAAACTACTTGACCCAAGTTTTAGTTACGTGATGATAAAATGAGGTTAGTCTGTATGGATTAATAGTGACTTAACATTAGGTAATAAATAGTGAATGTATAAATCAGGTAACCATGACAATACAGTAGTTTGGATTGCAGTGCTAAGGGAGAAGCTTAAAAAATCCATTTCACATTGTGAAGTAATAATTCTATTAGAGTATTTGGTGAGTTTGTAGGATTCCCTGGACAATATTCTCCCAATTTAGGCTGGATCAGAGATCTAATCCACCAGATACTGGAAACCATTGTGGTATATAAAGCAAATGAGAAGCAGCAAGTAAAAATGGAGCTATTTAAAGCTCAACATAACATATTTTCATGTTAAACATTTAGATTGTAATCCTGTTGAACAGAATATGATGCTTGTAGTCTTCCTCCTCGTTATTATCAGCAAATAGGTTTCACATGGTAATAAGTGGTTAATTTTTACAGGTTAGGCTTTAAATAGTAAGTCCTGTACTCTGTCTGTACCCACCACAAACATGGCAACCCACTGCTTTCACTACAGCGAGTTAAGACTGAAGCTGATTTCTGATGTATAAAATAAAATGATTACATATCTGGTAATGTAGAAGAGTCATGACGGACAAACACCTTCTGGCCTCTTATTGTCCATTTTGGCCGTGTGTCTTTTTCAGCTGTTCTGAATAATTGATACGATACAGGACTGGAGTTAAATCAATCCCCGCTTGGTGAACGGCTCTGTCCTGAGCATATTCTAGTCTGCTTCTGGTAATGATCATCAGGGCCTTAAAAGTTCATTTTTGACCCAAATATGAGCACAATTTTCCCTAAAAACCTCAATTTTCTTTGGTTCGTTGCAGATAAGGAAAACATGAGGTGATGAAAATTGTTGCTTCCTGATGCTTCATGAATCATTTGCTTTAATTTGATGTCATACTTTTTTTTTACACTTCTAATTTGTCTTTTTTTAAAAACTATTCCATACCTTCTAGTTCACTGTTATTACTGTGAAACGGTGTAATACAATACACGGAAATAAACCGATTAAGACCTTTTTTTTATTAAATATTTTCTTGGTTTTCATGGATCAACATATGGAAACTGTTTCACTTCTTCCATCCTTTTAACAGCATAATTTTGGGATCTGAGGGGGACTAGCTGTCAAACCTTGGACAGATCCATTCTGTCCCAGTCTTCACTGATTCTTCTGGCTTTGCAGCCACAAATTACCTGCTTTTTCTCACTACATGAGCTTTACAACAGGTGAAAGATCTGCAGGCAGGCAGATCACTGCAGCACCCGCACCGCTCTGATGTGAAGCAATGTTTCCTCCAGCATCAGTATAAAAGTATATCATTCCCAAAGGCACTACAGCTCGCATGTAGCCATCTGAAAAATCTGCCACTCTGTATGATGGAGCTGAAACGTGCATCTGTGGATGGCACAGAGACCAGTGTTCACACATAATGATCCCTGGAAGATCATGCAGGGATTTCCATCAGAGTCCTGGCAGCTTTTAGTTCAGTCCGATCTCTGGTTCTAACACTCATGGATATCCAGCACTGATTTTAATTTGCAGAATTCCTTTGCTTTTCTGAATATCTTATTGGAAAATTTACCGTTTTAAATCTGCATTAATCTGAAATTGCTCCACAATGTTATTATTTTGTCCAGATTGGTGAACCTTGTTCGTCCTGCTGTTCCCATTATCGCACACCTTTCCATCCTTTTTTTTTTTTCTTCTATATTTAAACTAATTCAAGCTGAGCAAATATTTTTAATTGAACAACATCACTTCATCCTACCGCTTTGATCCCACAGGTGTGCATTTAACATCCCTCCTTACTGAGGTCAGAAACTAAGAATTAATACATTGAAATATGTAGTGGGAAGGGTCCATTTCTATCAATAGCTTTGCCCTCAGTTTGCATTTAAAGAAGAGAAATAAGAGCTACCTGGTTTTGCCCTTAAAAAGAAACCTGTAAACTGGTTCTCACAAGGACAATGCAGGACGATGTGAGCTTGGACAGTGTGTCCTTTATACACTCACTGTTTGTTTTTAATAAAGAAGCCTTACAGAGTCTTTCTAAAGCCCTGACACCATTTTCCACTTGTGGCCTTTAATGCAGTGAACTAGACCCAGATCATGAAAGCCCCACCACTGTGTTCCACAGATTGGATGACATTTCTATACTAGAATGCAGTGTTTTCCTTCCACATATGCAATATAAAACACTTTAATCAAATATTTTATATTTTCTACCTGGTCAGTACTTTCCAGATCGTTGGCTCCCATATTTGCATAACCCTTGCAGAGAATCTTTTGGGATCACCACTCCTGAAACAGTTTCTTTTTATTTTTCTAACTGGAAATCTCTGACCCCTGCAGGTTGAAACATCTTAGATTTATTCCTCTCACCTCCTTTTTGTTCACAATTGTTCGCTTTGTCATCGTCAGATGAAACGCTCTTGAATGTGTTAAAGCTGATTTGGCTGGAGTGGGAAAATGGTGGTTTATGTGGCTCCTGTATAAATCCTTTTAATGGCCGTGTATCACAGATAATTACAAGTACCTTCTGTCTGAAGTTCTTCTATTAAGGACATGAAATATACTTTTCAGCAAGCTGCTGTTGCTCTTGTTGGAGGACTGGTGATCAGTGATCACTGTTAAAGCTGCGCAAATTGAAAGGAGTCCAGTGCCAAAGGTCTTGATGAAACCGACAGACGTGCTGAATACTTCTCATTTGCTCTATGTTTTCATTTGTCAGACATCAGAGAGCTGGTCTTGCCCTGTCATCTTCCCATTCCTCGCAGTTTGCAGTCAAACATGTTCAATGATTGGATTTAAGTCCTTACATTACGAATGGTCGGCTTGGCTTCTTTCAGCCCTGTCAGATCAGCGCTGCCTTCCATCAGCTCAGCATCATCTATCTTCCTGAACCACTCTCCGCATGTTATTCTCCCCGAGAGGCCTTGGCATCTCCATCCCATAATGAGGCAGCAAAGAAAAGGGGTGCAGATTAGAATAACAGCCTTAACTAATCCATAACAGCCTGATGAGGCGCCACGTTTGGCGGAACCGTGTCATTTCTCATTTTGCAGCGCCGTGGCAAAGTCTCGCCTCTCTCAACCCCCACATAAAAACAAGCCCCGAGAATAGCGGTTGTGGCAAGCCGCCGGCACGAGGACGGCAATCAACAAACCATTCATCCTGTATCTTTTTTTTTTCTTTCCCCTCAGCTCTTGCCAACAGTCTGGAGAAGAGAGAAAATCCAGTCATCTGATGGTTGACTCTCAGCTCAAAGCAAACCATTGAAGACTCCAAGCCTCCTCTCTGTGACTGAGGCTGTTCTGCCACCAATTGTTATTGACAAGCATTGTTCTTTATTGAAGAGCCAACAAGGTTTTCCTTCTTTGTTTTTTTTGTCTGTTTTTCCAGGAATTGAGTGAGTCAAGTGCTTTTTTTTTTTTTCTTCAAAAGAATGAAGGGTTTGGCTGGTTTCATGGGACAAGATGGACAGACTGATGATATTTAGTCTAATTAGGTTTATAAACCTTCTGAGTTTATCCCAACATGTATTCAGGAAGTTGTCTCCCTTTTGGGAACCTAAGAAACATAATTTTGAAAACAATATCTTGCAAATCTTGTTTTCAAAATGTCACAAATGGTCTTTCACATGTTAACACGTTTGTTTTCTCTATGCGCTGACGGCTGCAGATGCAGAAGGGTTTGTAAAAAGGTTAGGCAGAAAAGGTTCGGTTTATTTAGAAAGATTACATTACTTTCACACTTTTCCTCCTGGCTCTATAGGTAGGAAATGGTTTGCTTGTGTACCATCTGTGAAGTGGGGACTGGTTTTGACAGACTACGGTAAATCCATGTTTCTGAATTGATGTAAAAGCTACAAATGATGAAGAAAAAACATGTTTGCACCACCAGCAGTTAATACTGTTAATGCAGACACATCAGACTCCTGTTCTTTACTCCAGTCTCACCAGTTCATCATTTTCAGATTTCCAGAGGGAATCCAATAAAGACTTTTTCTATTTAAAGTTAAAATATGTTTTCCTGCTAACAAACAAGGTGCAGAATACTATGCATGCTCCAGAAATGCTAAGAGATCTTTGGTCATACAAGGAAATCTAAGAAAGGACAAGATGCTGGCAGAAAATCCTCTGAGCAAGGATCAACTTGGGGATCTGAGCTGTTGCCAGGTAAAATAATTAGATAAGAGGTTTGTTGTTTCAGTTAGATCTATTAGTGAAAAATATCTTTTCCCATAAAGTCTGTCAAAGAGAGGCTGTGTATCGTCATGCAAAAGGAAGATACCGATACAACAAATGCACTGATTGGTCATTTTGTGAAAACTACAGCCAGAAATAACCATTTGATAAACCTTTAAATGGTTTAATTTGATCATTTCTGACACATTAAAACGTTATAACTGATGAGTAAATTACGAGATGACTTCAGAGGGGACGTAAATGAAACCCTGGGACTGTTGTACTGTTGGGATTATCTCCTGTAATTAGTCGTTCAAACTCATCACTGCTCAACACACAAGTAAATCAGGTAAGGACAATCTCTGCTGTTGCTGAGCAGCTGTCGCTCGATTCAACATGAGCGTTGGTTTCACAGCAGCAGCGCAGATACGCTGAGATCTGAACCACTTCCCACCAACTAGATGGGATGGGCGTCTCGTTTTGCAGGCTAGTGTTGGGTTTACGGTGTGAATTCTACCTTCTGATTTTTCACTTTATTAGGTGTGGATACATTTATGCAGTGTGTGTGTTTTGCATCATTCTGTTTCCATATATACCAGCTTCACCAGCATCATCCTCTGCTGTAAGAAAGCTTCATGTAAGGCGAACCAGCACAAGCAAATGTCCTTCTTTGCACACTGCATCCTGTGGAGATGAAATCTCCTCTTAAACTGTAAGGACTAATGTTTGATTTGACACTTATCTGGGTGTGTCTGCCATTGCAGGCAGAAGCCATGTCCACATGAAAACAAAGAAAATAACCGGAGATTGTTCATGGATGAAGCAAGGTTGGTGTATTTCTGTGCTTGGCCTTCAGAGTAAGCAGCTGCTGAGGTAGCGTGACTCACTCTGTTTCTTGGCCTCTTTCGTTTCACTTAGATGCTCTTCAGCAGCTCGGTGTGAGGATGATGCATCTGAGAGTGAAGCGTTAGCAACATAACAGAAAGCCCGGGCTCTCCGCCCACTTACACTCTGGTGAATAGGAGGACGACGCCCAGCCCTTTAGTGCATCCACATGTTTGTAGTAACGCCATGCTCATATCTGCTCAGTCATTTGAATGGTGTGTGCATTGTGGGAGACTTTTGACTTGTTTCTCACCTCTTTTTATACGGGATCATTTACATTTATTATTTTAAATAGGTTTTTAGGAATTGTTTTCCCCCTGATTGCCTTGTGCATTAAAGGAAAATTTTTTATTGATTTCTCCATCTTGAAAAGTCTAAATGAAAAGGTGAATATTTTAAAGCTAAGCTACAGAGTACGGTCGTATTACTTCTCCTGATGTAGCGCTTAAAGCGAAACCAAGTAGCAGAAAGTCAAGCATTTTAGATCATTTTAGCTTAATTTGGTGGATCTAAACTTTTTAGGATGGTGAGTTCAGATTTAACTTAATTTAAAGCAAAAAAAAGTTAGTATTTAGAAATGAGTAGACCCAAATGATGGGCTGATAGTCTGCAGAATACTGATTTCTTAAAGGGTAATATATAAATGCCTTTTTACGATCTGTGGACTGCATCGTCGTTTCTACACCTCCACTTTTCGCTGCACTGCATGAGAAATGCTGCTAACATCACCACCGCAGTGTAGTATTTACTTCATTACAGTCTGCACTCTCTGAGGAGCAGAGTCATTTGCATGGTTGCTTGTCAAGCCATGTTAATATTGACAAAGATTTGCACTCATTTTAATCATGGCACATAAAAGGTATGCAACGTTGTTTATAACTGCTGAGCAATAAGCACATCCCGTACCGCTGTGCACATTAAAAAAGATTGCACTTTGTTCCAAGCAGCGATTGCAAATCACAGATGTCAGAGAAGGCGAAGCAAAAAAGAATGGATGGCTGCGACGGCGGTTTGAGTCCCCCGAAAATTCGTTTACATATTAAACTGCGCAGCAGCGTGAGGTTCTGTTTGAATTGCATGCTTCAGCGTGGCACCGTTCTGTGTATGGAGTAGCAGGGGCCTCGCCGCTGTGTCTGCAGTACCGTAAATCTAAAGTTGTTTACGGATGCTGCCATCTTGGTGCGCTCCGGGAGGGAAACTTGGAGCAGGGCCTATTACTGGCAGCTTGATGAGAGTGCAGTGAGGCGAGTTAATTAATACAACATCCCTGGGCCCATAGGCTAAGCTGTAAAGTTAACCCAGGAGGGAAGAAGACAGAAAGAGGAGGACAGAGGAGAAAAAAATAAGGGACCGGAGAAAAGAGCCAATCACGAGAAGGATTTATCCCTCTCCATACGGAGAGGCTTCAGCATCTGATGGCCGGAGAGAACCACAGAGTCATGCAGCTGAATGAGCAGTTTGGAGCCCACAATCAGACAAGATCTTTTATTTCCAACAAAAACCATGTCAGATTAAGAGATTCGAGTTATAAAGTAGCAGAACTTTGTCTGAAGGACAGTCTGACATTAACCAATCATCTTTCATTATATAGTGAAGGATTAACCCCACCATTCCCACTCAATGCCAAAAATGAGAGAAAGTGAGATTATGGCTTTATGAATCAGTTAGTCTGGAACGTCGTCAGAAGTGTGTGTGGGTGTACGCTGTACATGCACAATGTGCTCAGACTGTTACCAACATGTGTTATTAACTGTGGCACAATGCTCAAACCTAGTTATCCTCAAACTGAGGAGGAAGTGGATGGCAGGCCGAGGAATAACGTCTCCATACTTTAATAGCAACAGTATATTTAGTGCAGGAGGTTGTTTCCATATTAATGTTTAAAATACGTCATTTTCTAAGTTTACAGGGACGTTTAACGCACAATTATTCCAACCTTTCCGCTATTTATTTAGATTTTCACTGAACTACAAAGTGTTAATGTCTAAACCAGACTATACAGAAGGTTCAAATGATGGTGATCATCCTTATCTTGACAAACGATCCCCAATAAATCAGTTTTTTTAATGAAAAATCCCAAAAAAGGAGCTTTTTTTCTTTTGTCTTCTATGATCCAGCATGCCTTTGCTCTGCGTACGAGTGGCAGAAACCTTGCTGGTGTGATGGCATTGCTGCAAAGACTCAACCTTCTCCTCTTCTCCATGTCAGCTTCAGCTGTTTGCTTCATTCTACGTCTCTATTTTGGAGGAACTGGAAACCAAACACAAGCCTTCTACCCTCTAACGAACTTGAAACAATGGATCAATTATTCTTTCACCTCTTGAACAAAACCAAAAGCAGCAACTTTAGTTTCTTTTCCTACAAATGATTTCTGGCCAAGCTCTGTCTATGATGTTGTCATTCAGGGCTTCCCCTTAACTCTTCCTCACTGGGCTTTAGTCTGTTGAGCTCCATCAAACAACAGAAATACTTGCCTGGAGATAGGAGAGTCTGTAGGGACACAGAGACTTTTTTATGTTGTATCAAGGATAGAGGAGTATATTTATTCCAGCAGGGAAAGAAAATCAACTTTGGGATTAGGGGTCGCCAAACACTACCTGTTATTTTTTTTACAGCGTGCCAAAGAATCTAAAAGTAATTAACGATCTGCTAGCGCAGCTTTTCATAAGTATTATATGCAACAATGGTTTCAGACCATAGAATAAAAACGCAGTAATGGCTCAGAGTAAAAAAAAAACAGTTGTTCATTGAGTAAGTTTATCATATTTGCAAATTGACCCGATGACAGCAGCAAACTATTGTAAATAGCCTGAATAAATCCGACTAATGGGAAAGTAAAAGAAGCAGGAGTTGTGTTGAGATTCAAGACTGGTGGCTGAATCCCTTTTAAAACGCTTTCGCCAGCTTTTCCTTTTGGTCGCCTTTTAGAATTTGCTCAATTATCATATTGAGATGTATGTAGGAGTCTGTGCAGTTATGGTGGGTAAAGATAAGGCTGCGGGAGTACGGATAAAGGGAGGGGGGGGTGTCAACCAGAGGTCTATCAGTCAGCGCTGAATTGCTTTATAATTACTGAGATGCACAGACGTAATTTCCCTCTAAAAATAATGCAAAGTTTAATTGCACTCCGCTCTTTTAATACCGTTGTGCATCTGTATGAGTGTGTTTTGAGTGGGGGAGGGAAGGGGGGAGTTACACTCAACCAAATGCATTAACTCCAACTCTTTATTAGTCAATGTGGCGCCATGTTAAGCACAGTGTAGCCTAGTTTCTGCACAGCGTGTGCCTCCCTGCCTCCCTG
>JBAMIG010000005.1:7958566-7968778 GCA_037177335.1 Kiunga ballochi
GGGTGATTTTGTGTTGGTTTTATACATATTTAAGATAGAACTGCTTTACTGTCTGTCATTTTGTCTGCCTCTTCCTTTCATAGCATATGCGTGTGTGTGTGTGTGTGTGTGTGATGCTCCATGTCTGTGAGTGGGGCATATTGACATCCTCCACTGTGACCCTTTGACTCCTGACAACTCCAATCAGCAGGATGAGTGGGAAGCGAGGAGAGGCGGCGCTGGTCTGTGGCAAACTGTTATGATGAGGGTGTGTGTCTTCATGAGTGGACTTATGTGTTTGAGGGAGCAGAAATGGAAAGTTCGACATGCTAATCTGTGCTATTTAGGGATGAAAGTACACATCTAGAGGCCTGAGCGATTGCTCTGTATCTGTGACGTGATGGAAATATAGGCCATATGTTGATCTGGTGATAGTTATAAAAAGTAACCAATATCAAAACAAAGTTTTAGAAGACCTTTAAATCACATTATTGGGTTCCATTTGATGGGTAGATACAAAGATGCTATATTAGCAACATAACCTGAAATAAAAAAAATAAAAAAAAAGGGGGGGGGGGGGCATTTTGGGGAACAACGTTTATCACAATAGCAATTTGTGACTAGGTCTTTGCAACGGGATACAACATGTCAGCTCCGATTATACAGACAATTATCTATTAGCACTGCAGCCTGCACTGTGGTTTGTGAGAGTCACATGGCCAACAGTGTGATTGTGCTATTTTCCATCAACAAGGTCTGGATTTAGACTCCAAATTAATCCCTGCATGACGCTAGGTGAATGAAAGACAGGAAAAAGCCTAATACCAACACAATCCCAGATGGTTTTCTTCTGCTCTCTAGAGAGCCAACCCAATGCTATTTACACACACGCATGCGTGATTGTTTTTAACACACACCCCAAAAGGGTAGATGAAAATAAAAATAAAAAACATACAGTGTCATCCCCTTGCAGCGAATTAAGCCACAAGGAGGATTCAGCCTCCCACTCCTGTGATGCAGGAAACGCTACAAGCTACATAGACACTTCTTTCCTTTTAACGTGCTCCGTGTTAAAAAGCTGGGTTTGATCTCAAGAGACGGCTCTGACAGAATAACTTTACGACTCACAGAGCAGTGTCAGAAATGTGATGGTCTGGAGTCCCCAGGTGTGACAGTGCATTCAGGGTTACAACCCCCTTTACCAGCTCTGAGCACAAAGTATGCTAACATTTAACCCTTTTTTTTTACTTCATCACAGGAGATATACTGGTTAAAACCTGCAATACTTACACCTACTGTTCAAACATGGAAAATATAATTCACAGGGAGTGTAAATCAAACCCGTGTAAGTGCAACTTGATGAAGGAAGTATAGATGAAACAAAAGACAAAACTATATATATATATAAATGTTACATGTATGTATTGATCTTTTAGATTTTTTACATTAATATTTTTTATATTTATGTATTTTCCTTCATTCACTTATTTCTATAAAGCACATGGATGTCACTTTGTGCTAAGATATGCATTATTAACGTAATTCCAAAGCAGATTTTATCACCTGCAAGAAACCTTTGTCTCACACTTACATTTAAACATACAGACATGAATGCAGAACAATATCTATGAATGCCAATACCTATGTTTTTAAAATATATTTTATTTTAGTAAACAAAGTGTGTGTCCTTTTTAAAAGATATCTCTGTGATACTCCCCCAAATCTGGTCCTCAAGTCCTGCTTTAACACACCTGAATGAAATCAATGACTCATTTACAGGCTTAATAAGAAAGATTCATTCATCTGAATCAGGCGTGTTGGAGCAGGAACACGTGGGCCGTGCATGGCAGTGCTGCTTAATAAGAATAACACTGCCCTAAATGGTTTGGTAAAGGGAGCTTTCTTGTTCATAATGAAAAGCACAATGAGAGAAGACATGACAGGGAAAAAATTATTTAAAAAAATGCAGCAAAACTCAAAATGTATGCTTTGCCCTGGAGTGTCTCACTTCAAAAGGGCCATCAAAAACTTCACTCTGCTCTCATATTTCTCATACAAGGCGTGGAAATAAAAAAGTGCTAGCATGGTTGCTGAGCACACAAAAGCCAGGTAGCCAATCTTGGTAAGGATTGAAAGGGCAAAATAAGGGTGAAAGTGATTGATGCCTAATCTGGTGCTCAGCTTCATAAAGCAGTAACTGCACTTTCATTTCACAGAGTAGTTTGTTAGCCCCAGAGAGCCCTGTAAAAACCATGCGATGACATAGTAGCTGTGTGCTGTGCTTGCAGTCCACTCTGCAGGTAGACCTGCTTCACATTTCGATATGGCTGAAATGAAAGCATGTTCCATTTCAGAGGTCTTTCACAAAATGTTTTAGCAGCATGGCATATCTGCCAATAGTAGCCATTGTTTATAACCAAACGTCGATTTCTTTTCTTTATTTTCTGCCAGCAGTCTCAGGCTTACAGGTTTTTTTTTTTTTCCAAAGGCACGTAAAAACCACATTATAAATTCCCTGGTCTAATATTACCTTTGCTGTAATGACACATCCCACACAGCCGGTGCCAAAAAGCTTAGCTTGTGAACAGGCCTGAGGCACCAAGTTACACCTTAGTGACTGCATTGTAGTGATGGAAATCAGAAAACCAAGTGAAAGCCTTCATTTTTCTTCTGTTTTGTACGCAAAGCTCATGCCTCTCTGTTTTTATTTTTGTTTTTTTTTTACTCATTCACTAACTTGCACTTATTTTGTTTTGTTGTTGTTTTCATGCCCAGGAGATTCAGGGCAACTCGGGGTTTATTAATGATTTAAAAAGGTTGTTTGTCCTTGAATTATAAACATAAACAATGGCAGAGAAGTACTACATATATTCTACAAAATCTATTCACATGTGAAAAATAGATTCCCCCGATGCTCTGTTTATGACATCCTTCCACAATGCACAGATTCCTTAATGGTCTAATGTGTCAGCTTCCAGTAGCACAGGTGCAAATATAAAAGCTAAAGTTTGGAGGGTTAAAACAACATTTTTAAAAACTCCTACAACACCATATATGGAGGAGAATTTTGTCCTTCGCTACACATCCTGAACGACACAAGCAACACAACTACACAGCCTAATCCAATTACATTAAGCAACCGTTGTTCATTTAAGATGTACATTAAGCTCCAATTTGAGGAATATTTTCTGATTAGCAGGCAGCAACAAACAGGCTAATTGTTGTGTCTGGTGATTTGTGCTGCATAACATTATTCCTGCTCCGTCAATCAAGCTCAACTCCTGGATGGAGGGGTGCACCGATGCTGTCAATCGACAACCCTGACATGCAAATCAGAAACGCATCATTCAAATGCAGTGTGCACAGGATGTCCATATCACTGCATAGAGCTTGCTTACATTTGTTTATCCAGAGCTGAATTTAACGGCCCTGACATTTAACAAAATGGACTTTTTTTTCACAGCCTTGCATTTGTTTGAACATACAACGACGACGACTCTGTAATCCCATTTTAATTAGAAAGATGTAGCAAGCATGCTAAGCTCAAGCGCTCTATTCCCTGCAGCGATGCCACACTGGCGAGGAATCAATCACCAAGGCACTGGTTGCCAGGGCAACGAACGGGGGGGCTTCTTCACTACTGTCTAAGTGGTAAATGATTGCCAGCGTAACTCATTGGTGGATGTGAAGAGTTTTTATCTATCTGTCTGCACCCTCCCCTTGTCGCATATCCTGAGAGTTAATTAAAAGCAGCCGACATGAAATACATTTAAAAGGGAGCAGAAATGAAACATACAGCACAAATTGAATTCCCACGTCAAGGGGTTTCAGGTTGGGCGGGTAGGTGGGGGGTTGCAGACGAGAAATCGTGGTGAAAAATGAACACAGAGAGTGAGAGAGGTGTGAAATGAAGATAAACATACACGTCCCTGAAGACACCGGTGAACGGAGAAACGAAGGGAGAGGTTTCAGGTTTCACATTCAACTGTTTTTGCAGCATTTCTGACCAAGGCATCGACAGTTTACACCTCACAGCCCTAATTGGAGTCAAATAACTGCTGGTAAACAACCTGTAAAAGTTTTTGGGTTTTTTTTTTTCCTTTCTCCACACAACCTCACAAATGAAAACACTCCTGTCAACCCTGTCTAGTGTCTTCTGGTGTCTCCGAGCACCTGGGCGCTGTACTTTCAGCAAACACTGCTCAAAAATGAGGTCAGCTCAACCAAGTAATAATATGGATCTTAAGTGCCAATTAGTATAGCGCGGTGTGCGTGGAAGCGTGGGAGTAACCTACTGTACGGTGTAATCAATATTCACTGAGATAAATAATTCTTCAAGTCCTACTGAATTAGGCTCCTGGGTCAGGTGAACACAGCGGTCCAGCGGAGAACTCGTCTTTTGAATAATTTGGCCTTTTGAAGACGCTCAAACACTTCAGATTCCAAGTGACTGAAATAACAACAGCCACTGGTTCACATCTGCTTGCTTGTGTTCAAAGAAGAGGATAAGACTTTGCAAAAGAAAAGCGCTGCAGCAATCGTTTACAAAAATATAGCGGGACTCTTTGTAAACATCCATCTCCGGATGTTCTTTATGCCTCTAATGGGTTTCATATCTTTTAAAAAGGGACTTTTTTTTTTTTACAAATAAGAAAAAAAAAACTACAACATATGATGTAACCATTGTCTTATTTCTGTTCTTTAACAAATTGTGTTGCAAAATATCTCAATACCCATCACACAAGTTAAGCAGTCAAGTTTTTATCTGCTAGCAAAGCTAATCTGTAGCAATAGTGCGTTTTTTATTAAATAGATAAAGCACAGTGTCGCATTTCAAATTGCTAATGGATGCTAATCCAACAGCAAACAAACAGGAAAGAAACAAACAAAAGAACTCCAGTGAACACCCATGAGAGGAGATTAGAGTTCTTGTTTAGAAATTGTATGTTTTGGAAGATCTGGGATATCATATTATATCTGGGGCCATGCCAGTCCCTCATGTAAGTTTGTATGCCAGCTTAGACTGGAACCAGCTGGTAAACCACATCATTTTCATTTATAACAGTTCATCTCACATATCAACCTTTGCTTTTTAAACAGAAAATAAATCTTGTGGGCTAGCAATATTTGGGAGGGGTTGAAAAATAAAAATTAAACCGTCTTCCACCTTAAGAGTGGAGCTTCGCTCAGCTGCTAGTTAATACTTGAAAGAAGGGTTTAATTTTCATTATTGCCAGCATTGAGATCAAATAGAATCCAAATCAATTAACAATCAGATGTCTCTACAGTGAGCCAATTTATAATCTAGCATAATCACATAGATTAAAATAACAAACAAGATTGTATGGGTTAAAATAAAACAACCTTTCAAACCTTTCTGAACTAAATCCAAACATTTCTACAACCAAACAGCAGCTTTTTGTATCATTTACAGTGTCTGGAGCCAAACTGCGACTCTCCGGCAGCCCTTTTACAGAACGGCACACACATCACATTGGCCCACGTATTAAATAGTGTGTACACCAGCGAGCTCAGGTTGTCCATCTGGCAGCAAGCACTGCTTGTCTATCCACTGGGATCATTCCTTCCTACTCTTCTGCCTCCCACTACTGTCTCTCCAATTAAAAGTTACACATCAACCGCAAGTCTGAGCTAGACTTCCAGATGGTTGGAATGATAGAGCAAGCTTTTTTCCTCTTGCATTGTCAGTGGAGAAATCAGTTACCTGTGTCTTTTTTTCCTCCAAAAGTGCTGTGCAGTTGGGTGTTTGGTGGATGCTTTGGGAATTGAGCTGAGTTCTCATGCTTAGTTAAATCTCTAAACTCGGCTCTGTACTTTTAGAAACAGAGCAAGAAACTGCAGCTTTCAAAATGTTCTCAGAGAGCTGCGATTTGTTCCTGGTTGAAACCGCTTGCGTTCCTCTTTGCATTCATTTTTATAAAGGATTTAGGACACCCAAGACTTTATCATAATAAACAGCAACTGTGAAATGTCAACTATAGCTCAGCATTGTGAAAAGTAATGACTTCATGTATCTATTGCTCTATAACATAAGAACTAAACATCCATCCATCCATTATCTACCGCATCGTCCCTAACGGGGTCACGGTCATTGCTAACATATGTAATACATTAACATGCAGGCAACCATCTAGCTGTGTTCCATTTTACCTCCAAGGCACCAGGACAAGAAGCTGTCAGTGACTGAATATCACAGAAAAGACGTGTCAGCCTTTATTTTACCATCGCAGTATCTCGCGTTATATCCCATGTGCTTGCATGCAGCTAACAGCTGAATCCCATGGCTGCTGGATACTTCTGTGACTCTGATACTTTCTTGTGAAAATACCTTTGTGAATAACTGACCCTCCCATCTCCTGAGACTGCAGCCTTCCCATGACACTAAATTGGCTAAAAACGGCTAGGAAAGTGATCCCAGCAAAACAGGTTGTGAAAAGAAGAGTTTATTGTTTTAGCGTGGTCATTATCCCCTCAGTGTTTTCATTGTCTCATAGAAAAGCTTTGTATAAATACATTAAAGTTACATTTAATTTGACCCATTTTGTGTTACAATGTGTGTACTTGTGTGTGTTTTCAGACCTCTTGTTTTCATATTGAGCCGTTTATTTCAAGCACAAGATTAGTTAAATATAATCAGACAAGCAAATCCAATAATAATCCAATCTGTCAATATCCAGGAAACACCACTTTTACACTAAATAAATAAGAAGTAAACAACGTAAACATCTGATAGAGGATTCACCAAGTAGGGCATTAAATAGATTTCAAGGTCTTTACATAAAGATGATTTCCAGTTATCGCAGGAAATCTACATTAAAATAAGTTTACCTAATTTACATTGTTAATCAAATAAATTAAAATACCTGAGAGGGTCATTTCACTGGCTGATTGCTCAACAGATATTAAAAGCACAGAATCAAATTTATGTTGCACAAACAGGTGCAAACATTGTGCAGCATGCACATAAAGCACATGGAAGCTGAAAATACACACATGGAAAGGTCATTCTCATCTTCTAAAGTGTGCACCATTATCCTCTTTACAAGTTAGCAAACAGTAATAAAACAAAGCAATGAACTGAATCATATAACATTCTGGAGCTTCTAACTCTATACCTGTACATGTGAGAATAAAGTCCTTCCCAACAAATACTCTGGGACATAATATGGATTATATGATTTAATTTACTTTTAAATGTTTTTATTGCAAATGAACAAAAAGAAAAGAAAGTTAATGTCTATTTAGACAGACATTTTTTTATATATATCTAACAGCATTTTCAAAAGCTTGAAGATCCTAAATAATGAAGTCATGGTTATCAAAACTGCAGTAACTGACACATTCATAACTGACGTTATGGCATTTCATTTTATGAGAACTGCTTGTTTTCTGTGCTAAAGGCAAAATATAATGAACCTGCCATGTGTCTACTGAAGGTCAGGCAGAGAATTGTGCACACACAAGTAACAGAGAATGGAAGAAAAAGGAGGTTCAACACAGGTCCACGGGTCGGTTCTCCCTCGGGGTTTCTTTTGAGGTTAGTCTGGCCGTGGCAATCATTGTAAATACCACATCATCGTCTGTGACTGGAACTCTGGCAAAAAATAAATAATTAAGCCTGCCTTTCCAATTCACCTCCTAAAATGGCCAACAGTTGTATTCGGTCATCAGGGTTCATGCGGCGCAAACAATTCAAAATTAGGTCCAGGAGCGTGTGGCCTCCATGTGCCTGTGTGAACTCCCCACAACGTCCGGCCACCATCCCGATGAGTTGACAGATTATCTCCGGAGGGATCTCCTCCCACACCTGTAACAGGGCATCAGTCAACTCTTGGACAGTGTGGTGCGATGTGGCGGTAGTGGATGGAACGAAAAATGATGTCCCTTAAGTACACAGGTTGATTCGTGTCTAGTGATTGGGCAGACCAGTCTAAAGAATCAATGCCTTCATCATGCAGGAACTGCCTACACCAGGGGTAAGGAACCCTGGTCCTTGAGTGCCGCATTTCCTGCTGATTTTTGATGCATCTCTGGATCAGCACACCTGATTCAAATCAAATGGATCCAGCAGCTTATCAAGCTTTGACTCGTTTATTTGAATCCGGTTTGCTGGGCCAGGGATACATGGAAAACCTGCAGGAAATACGGCTCTTGTGGACCAGGGTTGCCCATCTCTGGCCTAAACACTAGATCTATCCAGCTCTTTACTGACAATATTGGGTGACGAATATGAAATATGTTTTTTTTTTTAAAGAAATCTAGCACTTAAGAACAACACCTGTGTCCTACAGGACAATAGTTGTGTCCAACCAGACTTGCAGCAGTCTGGCACTTATCTATGCTGTTCCCCGTTGTTCGATTTCATGCTTGTGTTGTTTTATTCTCTGATGTACGTCGCTTTGGATAAAAGTGTCTGCTAAATGCCTCTAGAATAGAATAGAATATAAAAAAACACAATTTAAAGCCTTCACTGTGTACTAAGGTGTATATTTTAACACAGGCTTTTTTCACAATCGCACACATGCACACAAACATGTATTGACATTTAGAAAAATATGAGTGGAAATTAAGTTTTGGCTTGACGCTGCAAGGAGGACATATTTGCTGGAGGTAAAAAAAAAAAAAAACACTGAAGGTCCAACAGCATGAAATTCAGGACAGGATGGGGGTCCCTAGCCACTTAGACTAGCCCGATCACCGTGGCAACATCCCTTCAGAGCAAACATGCATAGCTCCCGGTTTGAAAGAACGTCATAGGAAAACGCTGGAAATTCAAAAGTGAAAACTTTATTAATGTCCGACATTTCCGCTGCAGCACGCAATTCTGCATTTCCTTGTTGTTTCCTTGTTCATGTTAAAAAGACAGAAGCAACGCAGCTATCTACACATGCGCAGATGTAAATTGACTAAATTATTCAGACATATAGGGAAAAAAATCTAAGGGTAATAATCTCATTTCTCATAATTAGACAAAGCCAGTTATCTGATGCAGTCATGTTCCCCATCCAGGTTCACTGGTCTGCATGTTTCAGATGTGTTCGTCCTCCTGCACAACTCAGATTAATGAACCTCCTCATCAAGTTCTATCAAGCCTGTTAATGAGCCATTCAGTTCATTGAGTGTGTTAAAGCAGGGTAACCTCTAAAACATGCAGAGCAGTGGGTCCTCAGGATTAGGATTGGAAGGCAAAATTACCAGATAACTCCAGAAATGCAGCATTGTTCAACATTTTGGTTGTGCATATAAACTGGTTCAGTGTGACAGTCAGACATAAAAGAAGCAGCAGTAAAGTGTACACAACAGCTGCAAGTTAAAAATGAAACATAACGCAGCGTATTTAACACAATCTTTATGTTATGTAGCAAATCGAATAATTTCATACAGTTAAATAAAAACTTACATTGCTGCTTTCAAATTACACATATTCACTGCACTTGTAACGGAGAATAACAGTGTCTTTGTTGTGCCAGCAAGCAAGGGAGGGCAGAGCAAAGTCATTTATCTCTGTTGAGTTGGAAATTAACTTCGGCCTTCAAGCAATTCAGCTTGCTGCTCTGCTGCTGACCTCTCAGGCAACATGTATGTAGCAAAAATAGCACAGTGCAGGATATAGCTGCAGCAGATTAACATCACATTGCTATTACACAATGCGTACCACCACACACTATCAGAATATTTTATTGGTTCAGGTTATAGGAGGAAAAACAAACAAAAAAAAAAAAAAACCTTAGCCAAGATAATCAAATGTCATCAGAAAGGATGTGTTTCGCTGCTTCGTAGAATTAAAGCATAATAATCCGTTAACGTGTCACGTGATTGTCATCTTGTAGATATCTATAAGTACCAAAAATAGACATGTCTTATCCAAGAGTTTTACAGTGAAACATTTAGGATAAAAGATAGAGATCAACAAGCCATCAAGGAGATGAGTTGCTTAAGATTTCCCCCCCCCCCAAGAACCAATTTAATCTATTGATGCCGCTATTTAAAATACCTGTACAAATTACCGATGTGAATATAAATGCTTCTTTCAGCTATTTATTTTGCATAGCTTCATACAGGCAAACAATGAGTTCTATGTAAAACATGCAAAACTTCTAACACTTTAAGCCTGTAATTTAAACTTTATTCATTAATATGTTAACTGCAAAGACTTAAATAGATATGACTTCTTAAACCACATAAATCTAGCCTTTAGCATCTAAATCTAGC
>JBAMIG010000005.1:7991398-8004804 GCA_037177335.1 Kiunga ballochi
TCCTAACCAGATGCCCGAGCCACCTCATCTGGCTCCTCTCGATGCGGAGGAGCAGCGGCTCTACTCTGAGTCCCTCCAAGAGGGACGAGCTTCTCACCCTATCTCTAAGGGAGACGCCGGCCACCCTGCAGAGGAAACTCATTTCGGCCGCCTGTACCCGGGTACACTTTATAATGATGAAAAATTGTGAATGAAAAAAATAAACTAGGTGATACATGAAAACGTCTAAAATCTTTTTGTTAGCACCATTTTATCCTAAACAATCCAACTTACATGTATTTACTCATCTCCGAAGTTGTATTGTTTTGTAATCTAAACATGGACTACTTTAAATAATGTATATAACCCCAATAGATAGGACAGGGGTCTGATTTAAAGTATTTATAATTCATAAGTAGTTATACTTAGGATCAGTTGTGCACGCTGCACAAAAATGCCAGGCTTAAAGCTGTGGGCATTTCTAGGTTTGTTGTTTAAAATTAGAGCTTAAGAAACATAGTGGGAACCAAATAAATACCAAATATATTCTTATATATACCTATACCAAATAAATTCAGACAGGTAATTTTTAAAGTAGTTTGCCGACCCTGAGAATTCAGAGCTTTTTTTAATCCGAACTTTATTTGCAAAAACTGATTTTACTGTCTTGAATGCAACATTTACAGAACTCATGTTGAAAATAGGAAGCAGTTAAATGTTTCTATAAACTGCATCTGAAGTGCAATTTTAAATGGTTTCAACAATGTGAAAATTTCCCATCAACCCTGAGAAATAAGCTGCATATTGTCAAACAAACACAGGTGCTGATAAAACCATATGCAAAGATATTGCCTTACAAGCGAGAAAAGATCAAATAACATGGTTACATACTGATGTCACTTGATAGATCCATCTTTTCCCAGAACTACATTTCCACAAATACCACTTATATCTACCTGGCATGAGAATATTAGGTTTCTAGTCACAGTTATGAAATGTATCACCTTGCAAATATGTGGAAACAGCACAAACAAAAAGATGAGACATCTATTACCATGAACCCACACAAGTGAAAATATTATCCCTCCCACACAGTATTAGTACGTAGGCATCAGCTGTGAAAGAAGCAGACATTCTAGCCTCCAGGTCTGCTAAGTAAAATGTCTTAATCTACAATTTTCTAATGGCCAACGGGGGGTAACTTACTTCTATTCCAAAAAGAAACAAGTCATGCAGTTTAGAGGGCAAGAAAGAAATTACCCCAGCTTTCATTTAATATAATCTACTACCTCAGTGAAATATTTTCTGATGAGTAAATGGTCTAAATGAGTAGTCTTTAAGTATTTAAGTAGTCGTAAATGCTGCATAGTGATCATTTTGTACTTTACGGTCCAATTTGTGGCATCTAATCAGCTCAATTAGTCACTCTCAGTGCTCATGTCAGTTTTAGGCATCACAAACAATGGAAGATACAACAAAGATTAATGGGATGCAATACAAAACTGCCAAACAATTTTCATAATAAAATTCAATTGACAGATTCATTGACATTCACATGAAGAAATTCTTAGTGAGAATCTGGGAGGTGGGAAAAAATATGCACTTCTAAAAAGGTTTGGTATAGAAACACTTTCTAATTTTGAATATGGATGTTGTGTTACATCAACAACCCTGTACTTGTGTGGAGCTGTGTTTGTACATATGTAATACCAAGATGACTGATAGAGGGGGTATTGGAACAAATCTGTCTGCACAACAAACATACCTGATGTGAGTGCTTATTTATTTGTTCCATGTTGATTATGAACACTAAGATTTAGAGAATCTGTATGGTTGAAGTTAACTACTTGAAATACTCCAGTAAGCAAGAATATCTACAATTACTCTGTTTGCTTAGGTCCACATAAGATTTAGGGGTAGTCATGTCCTCAATTTTAATAAGAGGTTTTAAAATAATAAGACAGTGCAGATTTAGATTTTAATAGCCACAAACAATTCATATCTAGTCTAATTTAATACCTTGCACATATTCACAACAAAGCTACTAACTTGTGTTTTACTACACACTATCCATGGTTCACAAACAAGGTGCTACCTGTACCCACTCCACATATATTGATATTACTCAAAATTCACATTACATTTTTTTTTCTGCATCACAATACACGATACATATTGCGATAGCATTTATTTTGTCAGCAAACCAAAATATGATTGTAATTAACAGTCTCAAGTTCTAAATATGCTTATATTAAGGATCAGCAGCATATCTGCAAAAAAAATGTCCCTAAAACACAACAGATAAAAAAAAACTATTTTCAAAGACCATGTGTGCAAAAAGCAAAAATAAAAAATCTTTTAATTCAATTACAACCAATATTTCCGGAGTAGTTATTGCTTGTAAAAAAGTTTCAATAGATTTAAAAATCTCTATGTACAGTATAGCCTGCCTCTACATGCATTGAAAAGAAAAAGGGAAGCATTTTTAATATTGTTGAGGTTTTTTTTGTTTGTTTTATTTTTTGCCTGCTTAACTCATGGCTTCAAAATAGCATCAGATACAATACTTTGCTAGTTACTATACTACGTTTTGAAATGACTCATAACATTTTACGGTAATCTCTCAATTAAAGTATCAGTCAGCCACATGATTAACCCGGTATAATTTGCATTCGTAATTCAAGAAATCGCTATTGATCCTAGTTCTGGTGTTCTGCCAGTTGGAACTTTAGGTAAATAATAGAAGGTACCTCCAATAATTTGGAGATGGATTTCCCAAGGCAAAAATGCTGCTTAATTTCACCGATGCTGAAGAGCAAGGACAAGTCCCTTCCCCCTGAATCCTCTGGTCAAATCTAAAGCCCATGTGGATTCTACTGAAACATTCCCTGGTAATTCCAGTCTTTTCCTGGTGAGACAAAGGAGACTGGAATCTGCTTCAATTCAATGATCACAGATTATTCAGACACACAGTGATTGTATCGCTTTGCTTTGTGAAATTCCAGTATTATTCATCTGCAGGAATAGGAAATTCTACACACAACATTCTAAATTTCTTTTGAGATATAACTATATCAATGTGGCAGATTAGGTAAAATGGGCCCAAAAATATGAATATTTTGCCAAAATAACAGTCACTGAAGGATTTTGTCTCTTAAACCATGAAAATGGACTGAGAATTAAAGCAGAAATTATACCAGACAACATTAAAGTTATGGCAGACTTTATGTAGACGACTCATTATAATGTAACTAATGCAGTGGGGATTTGTGTTAGCTAAATAGTTATTTAGAGTATCTGTGACTAAAGCATAAATTGATACAGCTGAGGTTGATAAGCCACATAATCATCTTGCAATGTACCAGACTGATTAGGCCACCTGAAGCACAGTAATCATCTAAAGGCTGATCAAACTTCATATTCTAAAAACCTTTTTGGCTCATTTTACTTAAATTGGTAGAGGCATTCTAGAGATTCATCTGCATCTTTACTGATGCAGATGAGCTTAATAGTTCATTCCTGTCACTATTATTTGCCTATTCAAATTCTTGCTTACTGTATATATTTACATGTTTATGTCATGGCGTGACCAGAGCACTCAAAAAAATCAGCTATGGTTATACAAATAAAGACAGTAAAGCAAAGCAAATTATATATCCAATCATGTAAACAATAAAATGGTAGCAAAATCAAACTTAATGAGTTCTAATGCTGTACCCAAGCACGGGAAAATCAATGTCTTATTATTCCTCAAGTCATAATTAATCACTTTAATGAATAACTAAAATAATCAAGAAAACAATATTAAGTTTAAATGTGTGGTATTCTGTAATCTGAGACACTACCTATTTTAGACACCCTGAAGTTACCTATACTTAAATGAGGCAACAACTGAATTTGTTTTAATTCAATTAAACCACCTGAAAGTAAAACCCAATTTCAAGGCAAGTAAGCAAAAGACTAATGTACTACTACATTATTCTACTACTGTAGAATAATGTTGGCATGGTTGGTGCGAGAAAGGCTGATATGAGTTTTTCTGAAACTGCTCATTTCTATTTTTATTGTTATACAGAATACCATCTGAGAACACACAACATATCCAGTTTTAAAGGCACATGTGCTGCAACAGCAGAAAACCCCATCTAGTGTCATTTCTGTTAGCTATGAAGTGAAAACTGGGGTTAAAATTCCTATTGGCTCACCAAAACTGGACACTAGTAGATAAAAAAAAATGTTGCTAGGTCTGATGAGCCCTAATTTCAGCTTTAACATTCACAGGATAGAATATAGTAGATGCAAAATGAAGTGACATTCTGCCTGGAATCAACAAATCCGGCTGCCATCATCATCATCATTATGGATTTGTAGCTGGCAAATCTGCAGCAACTGTGTGATGCTGTCATGTCAACATGGGGCAAAATTTCTGAGGAATGTTTCCAACATTACTGAATAGATTCAATGAAGAATTAAAACAGTCCTAATAACGTGACAGGTGAGCATACATCTTATACTGGGGATAAAAAAAGACTAATCAAGATGTTAATTTGATTCATTTGAATATAAATGAAGTATGCTTGCATTTACCTTCTGATTAGGTAGAACACAATATCAGAGTAAACTTCATTAGGTTACATATCATTTCACAATTTTAATAGACAAACAATTAACTGAGAAAATAAATTAAAGTAATCATTTGAGTCCATAAATTAACACTGAAACAAATCGAGGGAATTGAGATATAACATTTTAAAGCTACAGTAAACAATATACCATAAATAAAAGTGGTCAATATGGGTATTGGCGCTGATTCAGTTCCACCAACTTATCTTACAGAAATACACCTGGAATATTTCCAGCAAAGCTCAATTTAATGATTAGAAATTAGGTGTTGCAGTAAGATTCTTTAATCATCCTAATGAACGCTGCCTTTTTTCTCAAGATAAAAAGCATAAAAGCAGGCAAATGGACCAATATATAGCATGGCATCAGTCTATATTTTCCTCTGTATCTGGGCCCAGGGAACATTTCATAAAGGCCATAGGGTCGGCTTATCATGGAGCTAAATGCCAATGTGATTATTAGTGTCTGGAGACAGTGGAAAGGGAAGCACATCCTGCGGCAGTACACCATATTTAATTAATAAATGTCACTCTGTAGAGGGAGTGAGGGGAGTGCCTGAGAAAAAAGAAGAAAGCAAGAAGAGAGGGAGTGAGAGTGACAACAATACTGATCCGGCCTTAAGTGCAAAAGCACACAAGCACATCCGGCACATGTAAAAATGCACTCTAGAACAAAACACAAGAGACTGAGATTACACAGGCATGAAAACACGACTCAGTTTAGGTCCTTAAATTAACCCTTTTGTAATACGACACTCGGCTATAACGATGCAGGGCAGAGCGACAGCGTAAAGAGTAGTTCAGCAACAGCATAATCTTACTAAACTTCCTTACATGTGCAGATAAGCTGCACAAGTGATCCACATACATAATAGTTCAGCTTCAGGAACAAAGTGATACCAACATGTACAACGAAGAAAACCAGCAGAGTCACGCTGAATGAAATGTGCATGACAATGGTTTCTCATTAACACGAGCAAGTTGCTGTTCCTCCCTGAAATCTAAACTTTCATTTTAATAAAAGGAACATTCTGGTTCTTCTTAGCGCGATCTCTATTTTCTTTCCGCTCCAGCACCAATTAGCAATGATCAGAACAATACTTGGGTGCACAAGCTTATTTTCATTAAAAGGTGCTGCACTTGCAGTTACAAAATGGAAAAAAAAAATCACTTTTCCTTGACAGAAACACACACAGAGCCTAATGTAATAGTAATGGAGGCTCTGACACTCGTCTATTTTGGTCTGCGAGTTGCAACAACTCAGACAAAAATAGAGGTGAAACCTGACTGCAAGAGGAGCTGCCAGCTCGATCTCAGACCTGGTTCATGGGCCTCATGTCCACAGTCATATAAAAAAATAATAGACTAAGCAAAGATGTCTTGCTTTGCCAAGGTGGTTTAGGGGAACAACCAGCAAAATACATTGTAATGCTATCCCCTCATGTTACTGTTTCTGGACGAGTTCTTGAACACACCAATGAGAATGTTTTGCTTGTTTTACTGAGGGGCACCTGTTTTACTGTAATATACTGTATAATTGTGTCTTTGTGATGGCTGATGAGGGGCTTGCATGCAATTTTATTTTCCTAAACCTCTCACCCCATTGCCCTTCTTGAGATGTTTAGATTTTGTTTTTGAATATATGGCAGCTTTTTATTATTAGATGTTATTGTGTTATAATACAGCAATAAATTATATTCACTCTGCATTTGTTCTATCTGTATGCCACTTTGGGTCCTCGTGGTAGTTTCACAGTGTTTTAAAAATAAAAGTAGGATTGGATTAGATCTGCTGAGTTAACAGGAGGTCTACCTCTGCCTCAGAACTAAGTGTCTTTCTCAGAAAATGACATGAGGAATATTCCAGTAATTTAGTGTACAAGCAATTGGCACTGCACAGAGCTGTCTGGATGCATTACAATCTGAGCCGGTCAATGGAAAAAAATGCTTATAGCTGACATGGACAACAGCTTTTTTTAAAGGTTGCTTAATTTTGCAGCAATTCTAACAATTCCTGAAAAGATGTAACAAGATTAATTTTGTTCAAACTGATAGAAAAAAATATTGTCCACCAAGGCAACTTATAGGTATTGTGCAATACACAAATTGACCAAAATGTAGTATTCAAACTGATGGATCTTTTTTTGACATATGCAGATAAACAAAACAATAGTACAATGGTAAATACTGCTTTGGTTTAAGTCTTTAATCATTTTGCCAAAAGGAACCACTGTTTAAGGAGTCCAAAATCCAGTTCTGGGAATCGCTTTGCAAACATAACCCATTTTCATTCCATTTGTTAAATACACACGTTTTATGAGCCAATAATGGGGCAATTGCTAAAGATGCTATTCACAGCCCTGGTTAAAATTCATTCATTTTCTATATCGCTTTATCAAAATCATGTTTATGGGGAAGCTAGAGGGTATACCAGTAATTTGCAGGAGAGAAGCAGGGTACATCCTGGACAGGTCACCAGTACATCATTTGAACCCGATGAACTTCCCTTCATCTGAAAAAAACCTTAGGTTTATTTGTAGGAAATCACAGGTTATAATGGAGCCTAAAACTCAACTATCAACTTTCAGGACCAAATCTTCGGACTATTTGTGTTTACTTCTACACATTAACGTTCCCTTTGGTTCTAGGTAGACTGGTGTGAATGCGGGCCAGTTCATCCGAACATACCAAGGTTCTGAGACTTCAGAATGGATCACAAGCCAGAACCAGAATGGTGTTTTTGGAAATGTAATAGAACAGGCCCCTCCTCCTCCTCCCTGTTGCTGGTTGTTTGCATCTGAGTTGCAGTGCTAGGTCTGGCATTTAATAACTAGAGTATTTTCAAAGAGATAAAGCTTCTCTCTATACAAATAATGTTTTTATTTTATTTTTCAAAGAAAAAGATCATTTTGCCAACTGTGTTGATGTTTTTTTTTCTTTATTAGACCATATCAGTGAAATGCAGGATTTTAACTAGCTCAGCTAATGTATCTTTATCATTTAAACCCAACCAGCCTGCTCATGTCCTTCTGCTGGCTGATGGTAGAAGGCACTTCCTGGTTTGGGAGAGGACGTTGCCAGAAAACATTTGGTAGCGCTCAACTTTTCCAAACCCCAGTGACAGCACCAAAAGAAACTAAAAATTGAGTTATCAGTATTTCTTGGAGACGGAAATTAAACAGATATGATTAAACTGTCACTCAGGAGAAGACGACAAAAGTTCTCCAATTAGGGATTTTTGCTCATCTATTGCTGCCACGTTTAATTAATTAATTAATTTACTGGCATGACTTTAAAGAATGATGGAATAATGGCTTTGAGTTGTGAACAAAATAGTACAGGAGTAGGCTGGAATTTAGCTGATTTTTTTTCATGATCTGAAGCTATAAAACACTTTAGGTGGGATTTATAGTTCAGCATGGCTTAACAGTTACTGTAGTATAGCCTAAACTTTAAATCATAACTGGGCCTGCAGATTATGCAAGGAGACAGAATAGCTGTACAAAAGACTACGTTTATTGCTTCTGTTGACCCAGCAGCTTATGGCTCCCATCTTCTCATGTTAGGTCAACATAACCTTACTTTGCTCAGAGACATTTTTATAGCAGTTTGATACTTGTGAACAATTATTACTTATTCTATTTCTTTGTGTATTTTGGCTAATTTGCTCCTCGTAAAGCCTTTTGCAACACTGTTTTTCACAAGTGTCTCCTTGTTGCAAGCTGATGTTTGACCCAACTTTGTTGAGATGCATCGTCATTCCACTGCTGTTCCACAACAGAAGTCTCAGTCTGGTCTCACGTTGGAGGAGGTCAGACGGTTCAGGTGTCCTGTCTCTTTGCTTCTCCTGCTGTCACGTAGTATACACACAACAGGCATCTTGTCACACAGGAAGCAAGCTCCCATGATGCCCCCACGCTTCTTTTTCACTCCTTGCCCCCCTCAATCACCACCCCGCATCTTGGAGTGCTACTTGAGTTATGGCTACACCTGGGACCCCTCTCGCTTCGCTGTCATTGGATCAGCTGCTGACTTTAACGCCACATCCTCTGTCTTTTCTTCTCTACCCACATATTAATGCTGAACTTCCTGAAGAACAGAAAATACAGCAAGCAACAAAAAGAAAAGAGATCAAGGTCTTAGAAAGCTGCACATTTAAAAAAAAAAAAAAAATGTCTCTAAAATGTTTCTTATGCAACAATTTAAATCCCTCACACATTTTTCTGAAGGCGACACTCCTCGGCACACAGAAGTGGGTATTCTTGTTTGGAAACAATAGCAGGCGTGCTTCTAAAGCAACTGTTAAGCTATTGCAAAGCAGATGCTTCTTTTTTTTTTCCCTCTCGCCAATCAATTTAACACCTACACCTCCCCTCTCCTCCTTCATGCTGGCTTTGGCTCATCATTTTTAAATGGCAGTCTTGCATTGTTCTTTTGACTCACTCAGAGAACAAGAAACGTCTCAGCTGAAGTTACAGGCCTGTTGAGGCTTAATCACCAGTAGGTTGGGTCAGCATAGGAAGGGAGTAAAAAACACAGCTACATGTTACAAAAACCATTGCAGAGTGCAAAGACTCAATAATATTTCAGAGAGTTGGTAAAAACCGGATGAGGATTTAGAATTTTTTTTCCTTTTTTTGCCACTTCTGAATCTTGTGCAAGACAGAACTGCGAGAGAAAAAGCCATCTGTGTCTGACTCTTATCCTCAGCTTCTCCAGATGAGCCTGAGCCAGCAAATGTCAGTGGGATAAAGACCGAGCCTGACAGACAGACACAAGAGTTTTGTCATTCCATGTGTCATCCCTTTGCTAGCAAGCCCAATCTTTGTCGGTCTCAAAAGCTCTGAAATGATGGGGGAAAAAAGAAAACATTTTCAGAGTAAACGTCAGGTTGTGTAACTCCTCCAAGCACCACAATCCTCAAAGTGCTGAGGACATGGACTATTCTGGTACCCCTCCGGCCTTTAAGAGCTTTCATTATTGTCTTATGCGCTGTACGACAAGATTACCATGGAAACACAAATACATCAACAATTTCCCCACAAACGAGATGAGGCTCAGCAACAAGATGTTCTTTCAGGAGCCAGAGGTCTGACCAGTATCACAAACCATTTGATCTGACTTGATGTTTTGAAAAAAGAAAGAAGAAATTTATATTTGTGCAATTTATCTGCAATTAAAATAACTAAGTATTATCATCTACAAGATATATGTGGAAAAAAGGAGAGTAAGCAAATCAATATTACCATTACTTAGAAATCATAAATAATCTATTCTCAAAAAGACCTAAGAAGAAACATGTAGTTGCCATTTGCTCTGGCTGCAGTAACAGGTAGCGGTCAATGCATGTCAAAGTTCCCATTTCCTAAACTGATTGATCCAAAGGAGCACCTCCATGTAAAATAACCTAATAAATACATTTAATTCTAAGTTTTATAATCCATTTCAATTTGATATGAGTCATGCTCTATGTAGTTGTGAAACCTTAAAGATGTTCCTAATTTTATTGTAATACCACGTTAAATCACGAGTTGAAATATGAGACGTTTACCCCTAAAACGCAAATTGAAGCTGGTGTTGGGGCCCAGTGTCGGGGGAGGGGGACTGTATTTCCCACCACCTCTAATATAGACCTAATATCAGAATATGCACATTACTGTGCAGCAGTGTGTGATGGTACTATGGTACTATAGTTCCTAGTAACAAAAAAAACCATAAATCAGCAAAAGATTTTTTGTTATTTTATAAAAGTAATGGCCCTGCCCTCCACTGTGTATGACGATGACAATCAAACTAAATGTTTCTTGAATTAGACCAGGGGTGTCAAACTCAGGTCCTCAAGGGCCGGTATCCAGCAGGTTTTTGTTGTCTCCATGCTCTGACACAGCTGACTGAAACTACTTAATAGGTAGACAAGAAGCAGTTGGATCTATTTGATTTGCATCAGGTGTGTTAGTGCAGGTAAACAGCTAAACTTAATAGATTTCGGCCCTCGAGGACTGGATCTTTACACCCCAGAATTAGACAGTTCATGCTCACCACGCTCCACATTGCAGTCCTCAGTTTCCTTTTCTTCTTGCTCTCAACTGAAAGCGGGAAAAGGGGAACA
Organism: Kiunga ballochi; assembly: GCA_037177335.1. NCBI lineage: Eukaryota > Metazoa > Chordata > Actinopteri > Atheriniformes > Pseudomugilidae > Kiunga > Kiunga ballochi. The sequence goes on from JBAMIG010000005.1 coordinate 8,002,108, forward strand.
CACAGGTCCTGATAGAGCGTATAGAATGGGTACGTGATGGACGCGTTGGGGAAGTGGAAAGTCGTGTGAGGATGTGGAAGATGCATGCATTATTGGATAGTGGGTTTCTGGTCATTCACAAACTTCTGAAGCTGCTGCAGGGGAAGGCAGCAAGGGAGGTCTGAGGATGAGAACACTGTGACTCGGACTGACTGAACAGAACTGCAAACTGGATGCCTTGCATGCTTATGCAGGCAGACCGGTGGCGGCGCAGGAACTGGTGCAGGGCCTTGAAAAGCACCTTGGAAAGGAATAGATCAGTCATAGTGAATGACTATTTGGACTGCTTGGAATCCAGAGACCATGAGAAGACTCAAAGCTGGGTCTTGGCATGGTCATCCGCCAACCTGACCCAAACAAAGCTTCCTTTCTGAATCTGACTCCTTACGGGCCTGAAGGCCCGACAAGAAGTTCTCCTGTGAAATGCAACGCAGATATGGATTGCTCTGCCCCCAACCTCTCCCCTTCCACCTACCATGAGCCAGCTCACCCAGGGCCACCTGGTTGCCATGGAGATGTGGCCAGGGAATGAACTGTGAACAGGTTCATGGCTCACATACGCACACATGACCAAAATACAAATACACCCCCTCTGACTCAACGTTTCAGTTGACTTCTACCCCTGCCTTTCCACTTCCACTTTTGGACCCCAGTCCATCATGTGTTTTTGCATGCTGTGACTGCTAAATTATTTGTGCTTCTCTGTGAGGTGTTTTTTTAGGCATCCTTAAACTGCAGTCATAGTAATATCTTTCTTTTTCTCCTCGTATTCCTAAAATGTGTTTTTTTTTTCCCCAAAACTAAGAAAAGAATCGCTGGTTTATGGCTACGCCTCAGTCTGCCTGATCCAGTTTTGTCATGTTTGTTTTTTGTGTAATCTTGCATTGGGCTGTACTGTAATGTTTATTTTGTTGAGCCCGGGACATTGGCTCAATGATAATAAAAGTCTTATCTCTAAAATCTTGAGGCATCTTGAGATTTGAATGGGAAGACTTCATGGTACTGACGAGGCCAGTTTTGCACCAGATTTTATTTGGGCAGCCAACATAAAACATAACAGCAAATCATCCCCATTAACCAAAGTTGTCTTGTCTTCATAGATTTTTTTATGAAAGTAAGAATCCATTAATAATCAAGATGCAACAAATATGATGAATTTGGAAAGTGCCAAACCATACAGTGGGGCTAGCGTTAATAGTTTGCTATTATACATAATAAAACTGTTCAGGAGTCTTTAGGTCTGAGTTAACCACAACATAGGATAAAAACTGACCCATAAAATAAAAACGAACAAATCAGAACTGCATTTGGAGGAAGCCATTTTTACCTCAACAAGGTATCCAGCAACTGCTCCGGCTTTACAGAATGCAAACAGAACACCTAAGCAATGCAAAGCATGAAATCATCACGGCTGCCATCATTTTGACCCACTTAAGCCTTTAGAAAAAACAAACCCATGTGCACAAAATTTAAGCACTAATACATGTACTGCCATTATCATAACCTAATAATTAAAATGTTCCTGAAATGTAAAGTGGATTTTAAAAACATCTCTGTCCATTTAACAAAGAGAAACATTCCCAATAAATGTGTCCGGATGCATAGATTGCCCCAGAGAGCACAAGCATGTACATGCTGCACAGTCTGCACCCTGTTTTCAAGTGCTGCAGTTACCCAGTCGCAGCGTCAATAGCGTTTGTCGAGTGGTTAAAGCTGATAAGAATACACATGATTGCCTTGAGCTTGCTTAAAGGCTGGTTTGTCAGAGCAGCTTGTAAGACAGGATTTTCAGTGACAAAGTGAAAGCGGTACAAACAAGTTGTCTGATTCACATTCCTAAAAACTGTTACTTGTTTTCTCTCTTAGTCTCGTCATTTCACTTCATTTATTTATTTTATACTCTTTTAAAAGAGTTACAACGGAGTATGTTGTCATATGGTGAACTAGTTTAGTTAGACTAGCTCTTCATATAAGACACTTCTGCCAGGTCTTGTCAGAACCGCACAAAATGATGCCTCTTTACTTTGCTCTTTTCCTCCCTTGCTCTAACCTACCAATGGTTCCATTAACTGCAGCACCCGAGCAACCTTGAGCGTAGCAAGTATTGACAGTTGCATAACAAAGGATGAGTGGGGAGAATATTGGAGGTGCAGAGGAAGGCAAGGATTGAGGAACGTTAAGCTGTGCAGCATAAGACAAATAAAACAAGTCTTTCTTAGTTCCCGCCCGGATCACGAGTGTACCCGCTCCTCTGAAGACCCCCTGCCAAACTCCCAAATTTAAAAGAACATGACATATTGCTGCTTTTATTTCCAGGAGAAAAGTTTTCTCAACCTCAGCTCTACAAAACAACTTCACCGCTGGTTTCAGCCTGTCATTTGGCATTATGTAACTCCAAAGCACCCTAACCGGGAAGCAAAAATGTGACATGTGTGATGGCAGGTGATGAATGAGGGGTAGAAGTGCGGGCCGGCCCTTTTTTTCTATACTCTATAATTGTAACCTCATAATCCATAAATGTTTTTCACAATCCTACAGTCTTGCTGGCATAGTGAACATGCAAAACCTGTATTTGACTGACAATTTCCGAACACAAGCGCTGCAAACTTGCAATGCTGAGGTGTGCATGTTGCATGCATGCATGCATACATATATATA